>JAANYP010005597.1:0-230545 GCA_020465985.1 Centrapalus pauciflorus
ACAAACTTTCTGGTACTGATTGGAAGACAGCTAATGTGGTGGTTTTGGGTAGACTTGATGTGATGATTGATGTTATGATTAGATTAGATGTTACCCTTTTTATAACTTTAATTTGAAATATGTAATCTGTATCCTAATATGTAATGTACATGTAATTTTATTTTTCCGCAATTTAATTACCCTATCTTAGTATGGTTGATATCGTATTGCATATTATGGGACCTAGACTGGTGAGAACTGCCCCGTAAGGGGTGATCTTCACAGGATGGTATCAGAGCACTAGTTTGAGTGAATCAAGTATTACGTAAGTATACTTGATCTCAAACTGAAGCAATACATATATATCAATCATTTAGGTGGATTGAACTGAGATAGGATGTACAGACTATTAGGATGGGAAAAGGGTACATAGATCTAAGTCTATAAACTGATAGTTAATTGATTTTAATTTTCAGTAGAAGATGTCAGGATCAGGTGATATTCCCAGCAACATGAACCCACAACAAATGTTTGAAATGATGCAACAACTTCTAGCCCAACACTCAGAACAACAGAACAAAATAATGCAAGAACAGTTTCAGGCCAGAGATGAGGCCGAAGCTAAAAGACGAGAAGATAAAAGAAATAAGCGAAAAGAAAAGCAAGTCCAGAATTGAAACACCCATACAACTAATACGAGTATTTCGATACCATTATACGTTAATTTATACAGGGTACTTGCGGAAATACGATCAAATTAAAACTTTTGCAATTAATAATCATCAACGTGATTCCAAACACTTTGCATGAGACACAACAGAGTGTCGGAAATCACGGAGCATTGTAACTGGGGTTACAAGATTAAGTTATCAATTTAGTTACAAACGAATTAATAAACAGTGACTAATTCGCGTAAGTCCAAAAATGGAAGTCTGCTACTCCCGCCCCAATTATCCACAAAATATTGAGCTCCTATCCGAGCTCCAAACGATATCTAACAACTCGGGCCAGCCGGGTCTTTGCCCTTAACAGATCCTGAAAGGAAATAACAACTATCGGGTAAACAACAAAGTTGTTTAGTGAGATTCTAGATTAAAGTACCATGCGATATATGAATGATGCCATGCAATGCCATGAATTCGACTAACAATTTTGGAGGCCAACTAATGGCTATAAGCTACCACTTTGCGGTTACCATACACAAGCTTACCGTACAATGGGTTTACAATCTACTGTTCGATTACCACACCACAGGCTTATCGATATGCAGTTTACAATGATGCCATACGATTACCACCACAGGCTTATCGTTTTACAGGCAATAATGGTTACCACACTCAGGCTTACCATTATGATTCCGCTGGGTTACCACACCCAGGCTTACCGTCTCGGCGGAGAGGTCAAACGAACGATCAACAACTTATCAACCGAGTGATAAACAATAATTATGATGTATGTGATGGCAAAGCATGAAAATGACAATAATGATACGAAAGCAGTAACATACAATTCATGATATGCATGCAAATACGTTAATACTAGAACTCACAGTGATACACAATACGCTCTCGGCCTCAAAACCGAGTTATAATTGTCAAGGTAGGAGTGATAGTCTCCACGTGACTTAACCCGTCAAAACCCCTACAAGTTGGTTCATAATATAATATTATAAGTATCACCGTTTATAATTTCTCAACTTTGATACGGATATATTATTCGTAAGATCTAATTAGTTTCGGCCTCAATCTACATAATTATTTTGGGCTAATTTTCTTCACAATTGGTGACAAAAGTTATTATGACAAAAGATCCCGAGGACTAATTAAAATTACAATTTCAGGCCAACACTGGGTCGAACTCGCCGAGTAAGGGACCGAACTCGCCGAGTTCTCCCATCCGAATTCGGGTCACACCGAATCTCAAGCCATCCGGATTCGGGTCAGGGACCATCCGAATTCCGGATCCCTTCCAACCGAAGCACGGTCCGAACTCTGTTCAAACCACATCCGAATTTCGGACCACCCCATCCGAATTCGGATCCCAAGTCATCCGGATCCTTTAACTTAGAAATTTTTCTTTCAAAAATCAAGGGGGAACTCGCCGAGTTCACCAGGGAACTCGCCGAGTTCAATTGCAGGTCTGCACTTTTTGCCCTTCGGATTTAATGCTCAAAACTACCAACATTCTTTACATTTAATACAAACGGTTTGGAATCATTCCCAAACATATATATACTTTTCTAAACTCATTTTTACATTAAGAACACCATTTTATTCATTTTTAAATCCATGGGAGTTCATAAAACTCCATTTTCGGGTTTTTGAGCTAAAACCCATGAAACTTCATAAAACTTGAATATTATGCTCATAAATGACGATTCTAACTATATTTCATTATCATTCTTCAAGATCTAGAGATTTCTCCATATTATCCATAAAACCCATTTGAGTTTTTCATCTTCTTCAAATGAAGATGGTGGAGAAAAGAATAAGCAAGAGATTTATATAAATAAATGAGGTTACCTCTTGGATCTTTCAAAATAACCAAAAAGCTTCCACAAATCTGATTTCTTCTTCTTCTTCTTCTCTTTTCTCTCTATTTTGGAGTTTTGGTAAAAAGGTGAACACACACATATGGGTGTGTGTTCCCTGCGTATGTATAAAGCAAGAAAAAGGAGGTTTCTCCTTCTTTTTCCTTTCCAACCCACATCTTTCATACATTTACCATTTCTACCTTGGAATTATTTGCATTTCTTTTTAAAGTCCTTTCTACATATTCAAGACTTATATCGTAAAAATTCGTACACCAACAATCATTCATATGTTTTGGACTTAATTAATATTCCGTATCGTATTTTAATACAATAACATTAATTACTCATTATATTAAATAATTGGGTTGTTACAAGAATGACGAATCTGATTCTGATAAATCTAACCCAGAAACTCAAACTGCTCAGCCAAAAGGCTGTAAATTTAAAGATTTCAAAGCTAGCGGTGCTTTGAATTTTGAAGGAACAGTTAATCCGATTCAAGCGATGGATTGGATTAGCCACACTGAAGAAATTTTCCGGATTTCTGATTGCTTAGACTCCAAGAAAGTAAGTTATGCGTCCGCGTTATTTGTCGGTGCTGCACGTGCCTGGTGGAAAACTCAGAGAAGTATCTACGGCAAAGAAATAATTCAGACTCTAGAATGGAACCAATTTCTTGATATGTTCAATGCGAAGTACTGCCCGATCGACCAACAAGATAAGATGGAAGTACAATTGATGCAGCTGACTCAGGGAACGAAGACAGTTGACGAATACGAGCACGAATTCTCAAGACTATGCGGCTACTCTTCCTATCAAGTAGCTACCGAGGAAAGAAAAACGAATAGATTTCGTGTAGGACTCAATCCTAGAATACAGACATCCGATGAGCGCTATCAAATATAAGAGTTATCTGGAAATGGTAGAAGCAACAAGACAGATTGAGAGAGGATATTTAGAATACGGCGATCAGCTATACGCCCCAACAACTAACCCGACGAATCCGTCTCCTCCGAAGAAACAAAGATTTGGCAGATTCTTTAAGCCCAATAAGTCTCAGTCCCAGCAATCTCAGCAGTATAGTTCACAGCCGAAAGCGCAAGCCTACTCACTGACAAACGAGCCACGATTCTGCAAGAGATGCAGAAAGTCTCACATGGGATTGTGTAATCCAGATGACGTAACTTGTTTTGCGTGCAATATGATCGGTCACAGCAGTGAGGAATGTCCACAGCAGGGACGAGGATGTGCGAAATGTGGTAAGAGAGGACACTTCATGTACCAGTGTCGAAGCGGGCAACGTTATCAGTCTCAATCATCAGCAGGAGGTTCTACGGGGAAAAGTTCTGCTGCAACGCCGACTGCACGGACTCGAGCTTTCCAAATCACAGCCGAGGAAGCAAAAGAAACACCTGACATAGTTACCGGTATGTTCTTGCTTAACTCTATTCCTGCCCGAGTACTATTTGATTCCGGCGCGAGTCGTTCTTTCATATCAACATCTTTTGCACAAAGATTACATAAAGCTCCATCAAAACTCCCCGTGATATTAGACATTGAGACAGCTAGTAACAATTTTGTTATGGCTGATTCCGTTTATCGTAATTGCACACTACTTGTTGATAATATCGTATTCAACCTCGACCTCATCCCGATTCCGTTGAAAGAGTTTGACGTCATCATCGGCATGGATTGGCTAATGAATAACGAGGCCACAATTATCTGCAACCGGCGAGCCATTAGAATCAAGTCTTCAGACGGCCGAGTATTGGAGATCAAGGGCGAGAAGAGGAAAGGTGCACATTGTTTCATATCTATAGAAAAAGCTCAGAAATACTTGTCTAGAGGTCACGACTCCTATCTTTGTTATGCTCTATCTGAGTCCAGCTCTGAAAAGAAATCTTTGTCCGATATTCCTATCGTCTGTGAGTTCCCAGACGTATTTCCTGATGACATTTCCGGAGTGCCACCGGAACGTCAAGTCGAGTTCAGTATTGACTTGGTTCCTGGTGCGGCTCCTATTGCAAAAGCTCCATACAGACTTGCACCTGCAGAAATGCAAGAAATGTCTAAGCAACTGCAAGAGCTGTTAGAGAAGGGGTTTATCCGACCGAGTTCTTCTCCGTGGGGTGCACCAGTTCTATTTGTTAAAAAGAAAGACGGAACCTTCCGTATGTGCATCGACTACCGCGAGTTGAACAAGGTTACCATAAAGAATAAATATCCTTTGCCCAGGATCGATGATCTGTTTGATCAGCTGCAAGGAGCCAGCTATTTCTCAAAAATAGATCTCCGTTCTGGGTATCATCAACTGAAAGTAAGAAATGAGGATATACCGAAGACAGCTTTCCGTACAAGATACGGTCATTACGAATTTCTCGTAATGCCGTTGGGATTAACGAATGCACCAGCGGCGTTCATGGATCTCATGAATCGCGTGTGCAGACCAATGTTGGATAAATCAGTTATCGTGTTCATAGACGATATTCTGATTTACTCCAAAACGGAGGCTGATCATTCCGTTCATCTGCGACAGTTGCTAGAGTTGTTAAGAAAAGAAAGACTCTACGCAAAATTTTCTAAATGTGAATTTTGGCTCAGACAGGTATAAATTTTATTATATAAGTCTTGAGCTAAATTCATTAAGTATTCTTAACACTTCAAAATTTGATGTCCTGATATGATTCTTATAGATTCAATTCCTTGGCCATGTCGTTTCTGGTGAAGGAATATCCGTTGATCCGTCTAAAGTCGAGGCTGTTCAGAAGTGGCAAACACCTCGCAATGCCTCCGAAATAAGAAGTTTCCTTGGATTGGCCGGTTATTATCGGCGATTCATAAAGGACTTCTCAAAGATTGCTGTGCCACTAACGATGCTAACACGAAAGAATACTCCTTTCGTTTGGACCGATAAACAGCAAGAGGCATTCGATATTCTGAAGCAAAAGTTGATTCAAGCGCCGATCCTAGCCTTGCCAGAAGGTAATGATGATTTCGTTGTCTATAGCGATGCCTCTGGTACTGGCTTAGGATGTGTTCTGATGCAAAGGGGAAAAGTAATTGCCTATGCTTCAAGGCAATTAAAAGATTACGAGAAAAGTGCACCAACTCATGATCTTGAGTTGGCTGCCGTTACCTTTGCTCTGAAGATCTGGCGTCACTATCTATATGGAACTCGGTGTCAGCTCTACACCGATCATAAGAGTCTCAAATACCTTTTTACTCAAAAAGATCTGAACATGAAGCAGCGTCGGTCCTTGGAGCTTATCAAGGATTATGATTGCGAGATCTTATATCATCCCGGCAAAGCAAATGTTGTCGCGGATGCGTTGAGTAGAAAAGTATATCCAGAAAAGTGCTGTTATGCCCTAACTCCAGTTATATTCTCTTCTGATCTTATTGAAGACATCAGAGTTGCTCAAGCCGAAGCAATGAAAGAAGAGAATATTGATTCTGAAAATCTTAAAGGGCAGCTACAATTTCTAACTCTGAATCATTTGGGACTTCATTGTCTCAAGGGAAACCGAATCTGGGTTCCTAAATATGGTTCTATTCGCAGCACTCTTCTGTCTGAAGCTCATCAGTCCAAGTTATCTGTTCATCCTGGCAGCTCAAAGATGTACTTTGATCTGAAAGCTGACTATTGGTGGCCAGGAATGAAGAAAGATATCGATAAATGTGTTGAAAGCTGCAGAGTATGTCAGATGGTTAAGGCAGAACACCAGAAACCCTTCGGGGATATGCAACCACTACCAGTTCCTGAATGGAAGTGGGAGCATATAACAATGGATTTCATCACAAAGCTGCCAAAAACCAAAAGACAACACGACTCCATTTGGGTAGTCGTGGATCGTTTAACGAAATCAGCACATTTCATTCCGATGAAAGAAACATATTCCCTCGATAGATTGGCACAGATATACATCACAGAAATAATTTCTCGTCACGGTGTGCCAAAATCTATTGTTTCTGATCGAGATAGTCGTTTCACATCCAGATTCTGGCAAGCACTACAAGATGGGATGGGTACTCGGATTTCTATGAGTACTGCTTATCATCCAAATGCAGATGGCCAGAGTGAGCGTACTATCTTAACTCTTGAAGATATGCTTCGTGCCTGCGTTCTTGATTTAGGTGGTAACTGGGATGACCACTTGCCGTTGGTCGAATTCTCATACAACAACAGTTATCATTCTACAATTAAGATGGCTCCTTTTGAGGCTTTATACGGAAGAAAATGCAGAACTCCTACCTGTTGGCGTGAAACAGGTGAATCACCAATAGCGGGTCCTGCCCTTCTACAGTTGACTCACGAGAAGATTCAACTTGTTAGAAGAAATATTCTTGAAGCTCAGAGCAGGCAGAAGTCATATTTTGATAATCGACATAGATCGATAAGCTTTGCGGTTAACGACTGGGTGATGCTGAAAGTATCCCCAATGAAGAATGTGGTGCGTTTTATTAAAAGAAACAAGCTAGCTCCAAGATTTATTGGTCCGTTCAATATCGTTGAAAACATTGGGAATCAGTCTTATCGTCTTGATCTACCAGCGGACTTAGCTGGAATACATCCTGTATTCCATGTTAGTCACTTGAGAAAGAGCTTAGCTGACGAAAGAGAGATTCAAATACCACACGTTAACTTGCAGATAGATGAGAAGCTTCGCGTGGTTGAAGAGCCAGAACGTATTCTGGACTCGAAGACTAAGAAGCTTAGAAATAAAGAGATACAGATGGTGCTCGTCCAGTGGAAACACCACAAAGGTTCGCATCAGTCTTGGGAATCCAGAGATGTTATGAAAGCAACATATCCCAGTCTGTTCGAACGTAACTAACTTCGGGGACGAAGTTTGTGCGTGGTGGAGCCCATTCTGTAACAACCTAACTTTTGCCAAGCATGTAAATATCTGATTTTGAGATAATAATGTAATTTTATTACATTATTTATGATGTAATTTATTTAAGTTTGAAATTATTTACTTAAATTATTTATATATGTTATGAATAATTATAAATGATTATGAATTATTAAAGATGATTAAAATAAAAGATATGTAAAATACAAAAGTTTAGTGGGTTAAATAGCAAATAGGACTAAATCAATATATAAAAACAAAATTTAATGATCAATTAAGATCATTAACACCAATTACTCTCTCTCTCTAACCTCTCTCTACCCCATACGGTTCTTCAACAAAATCAAACAAAGAATTCATTAAGCTTGCAATTAATTGTAGAATTTAATCAAGAAGGAGTTACAAGAGAGATTCAACAACAACAATCCACAAGATTTTTAGGTAAATTCACTTGTATTTTCAATCTTTATATATATTTGGTTCGGTTTTAGTAGAAACCGAAACCAAGAATTTTAATTGAGAAAAATGTGGTTGCATGTATAAAATTATGAAAGTTTATGATGAATTGAAGTTAATAAATGATAAAGAAACAAAGATTTTAGTTTAGATCATTCAAAATATTAAAGAAATCGGAAATTTAGATAAAAATATGTTTTTGACAAAATGATGAGTTTTTGGATGATCTTGACTAAATTAAGATGTTTTTGATCAAAGAAATTATATAAAAACACTCAAATAATGATAATACAACAAAATAAAACATTGCATGTTAATATAAATAAGTTTTGTGAATTTTATGTGAAAATCCGTATGAATATAACCAAGAACATGAAGAACATTTATGGGAAATTACTAAGTGTAGGATCCGAATTCGGGTAGGACCGAATTCGGATGATGCTACATTTCGGACCTAAACTTCGGTTCGGATGTCGAGCTATTTTCAGACACATAATAATTCGGATATATCATGTCCGAATTCGGATGGTGGTATGAACCGAAACTCGGTTTTTACTTCAAATGACTTTCATTCGGTTTTGATTCCAAATCGGATGATCCTTAGATCCGAATTCGGTTCAATTCGGTCCTTGACCCTATTTCGGATGAAGCTTATTCCGGTCGGCCCGGTCCGGATGACTATATAGACCGAATCCGGATGACCAATCCGGGTGTGTCCGAATTCCGGATGATCCGAATTCAATTATCCGAATTTGGGCTAATCTGAATTCCATATATTTTGATAATTTAATTAAATAAATGAAAGATTAATGAGTGATCGGTTACCAGAATCAGATAGAATTACAGATTTTAATGACCAAAAGATGATGAAATTGACATGATATTATCATGATAATTCTGAACAGAGATTTAAAGACTTAAAGACTTGAAAGCGGGTCTCTGATTTGAAAAGAATTGAGAGATTACAGATTGACAAAGATAAAATCCTGAGATAACTCAGGTGGCAGATTTTTATATCTGTTTGATAAAGACCCTGACCTGTGAGTTATAGATATTCAGATTGAACATGCATAGATCCGGTTGAGATATATTGCTGCTGTTAGATTTATTGACATTCATTTATCAGCTGGATTGAGACCTGTACACACCATGGTTGGGTGTTGCCCAGTGAATCATGATAGCTATTTGATTATCTTTTCATATTGCATTTAATATTGCTTCAGACTTTGCTTTATGATTTATTGCTATCATGACTTCTAAGACATATGCTTCCATCATTGATCAGACATTTGATAGATTGATTCAGCTTGACTAGCCCTTATGGTCTATTGTTCTAGACCCGGCTATTTCACCAGTTCTTATGAATTGGTAATGACCTCCGATGTTCCGCCATATTGACTTACTGGTAGCTAGCCCAGTATGTGGCTGATCCCCACGATTTAAGCGTGAGTGTGGCTTGAACATCATCCGATCTTATGATACTATATCTCAATCATGAGGGCTGTAGTGGCAGCCAAGACATATCACGCTAAGACTAATGACTCCGCTTGACACGCATGTTGATATTGAAAATCTATAAACTCACTAAGCTTTGCTTACAGATGTTGCATTAATATTTTACAGGAAAAGCCAAAGGAAAATCACCTGCAGGACCTAGTACTTAGGTCATTCAAGATCCAAGTTTTGAAGCTTTCTTAGACCACTACTCAACACAACTTTCTGGTACTGATTGGAAGACAACAATTGTGGTGGTTTTGGGTAGACTTGATGTGATATATGATGTTATGACTAGATTAGATGTTACCCTTTTATAACTTTAATTTGTAATATGTAATCTGTATCCTAATATGTAAATTTAAATCCTAATCTGTAATGTACATGTAATTTTATTTTTCCGTAATTTAATTACCCTACCTTAGTATGGTTGATATCGTATTGCATGATGTGGGACCTAGACTCTGAGGACTGACCCGGAAGGGAAGGTCTTCACACTAAGGCACGGTAACTCTTATTGTAAAAGCTAGAACACATAGTCTGATCATTATGACTAATGTTTCATGGTCGATGATATCGTTTTGCATTCCTAAATATGATTCGGACGGAAAACTTGACATTGACAAAAGATCACTAATCAATTAAAATTCTATAGATTTTGAAATGCCAAGAGAAACAATAATAGATGATCATTGTGTATACAATAAGGTATCGTTAGATGGCTCCGGAAGTACATTGACACACCCCACAAATACTAGCGAAACCAAATAACTGGTGAAAAGAATCCGAATTTGTAGAAAATATATGTTTATATTCCAGTATTTTGTTAGTTTGTCTTGCTTCATTGGTGGACACAATCACAGTCTTGAGTCGATTTCAAATGCAGATAATATAATGTCGCTTGATACTCTTAATGATTCCAAATAAAATAGTATTACATATCTACAAAGTTATGATTGGTTTAAGTTTTAAATTCATGAATTTAAACTAAAATGTCACTTTTTAAGGATAAAGACCTATTAAACTTTTCATATTATGGATGATGCTTTATGGGAACAAGTCAAAGAGCATTGGACATATTCGTGTAAGACATTGGAAGGTTTTTGGATATGCATTTAAAGTATGTTTGGCAAAATTAGTTGTAGCTTCGGATTTTTAAAAAGATAGAGCTTTTAGTAGCTAGATCTTTTGGAAGCTAATACTTTTTAAAAAGGTTGGAGCTTTTAGTTTTATAAATGTGTTTGGTAAAAATAGTTGTAGCTGTAGCTTTTAGTATTGAGATTGGGAGTCAAATATCTCAAAGTCAAGAAGGATATTTGATGATCTATTCTCATTATGTTAGTATTTCAATTTTGCTATTGATGCTACCATTACTTAGGAAATTTATGGGAATTTTTATGATAATTGGGACTACAAATGCTGGTGGATGTAGTAGGAGTTTATGTATACTTGGAGCTAACTCATTACAATATGGC
Source organism: Centrapalus pauciflorus (assembly GCA_020465985.1). NCBI lineage: Eukaryota > Viridiplantae > Streptophyta > Magnoliopsida > Asterales > Asteraceae > Centrapalus > Centrapalus pauciflorus. The sequence continues at coordinate 10,794 of JAANYP010005597.1, forward strand.
TTTGGTTTCGATGTGAGACTACCAAGAAGAAAACTAAATCACTTTTGAGGATTTAGGTTTGAGTCGGCCTTGACATTCGTTTGTGGATACTGTATTCGTCCATGTAATGTTTTTTTAATTGTACGTATTTTATCAATTTCTGCCACCAAGATATACAATTTTGCTGCCATGGCACACTAATATGAGCTCCATATCCATTATTATTTTCCCTCTATGTATAGAAGACTAGATCTTTAGTTTTCCTTCAACCTATGTAATGGAAACTCCTAAATGGCAAAAGATCAAGTGCTAGAACTGGCTCACTTGACAGAGTTCGTTCGGGAGCTCAAATCCTCTACAGAAGTAAGTTTTGTGAACTTATTTTAGTGTTATTGTTACTTGATTACTCTTCTTGGTATGATACAAAATGAGTTGACATTAATATAAAAACCATTGTCAACCCGGCCATGATCAATCAACAACCTTTTGTTGTCCACTAGAGTTGCCTTTTGGCTTTGCATTTATGAACACATTGATTTTATACTTTTAGAAGAAAATGGTAGTGATTATTGTGTTTATTAATCAGTGATTCATTTTTGCCAATCGATAATCATTCTTGTAGTACGTCAAAAGACACATACTTTTTCCTTCACCCAAAAATTACGTTCTGAAATTGATTTTAGGAAAATTAAACTTGCTACTCACAGTGAACCATTTTAAGGGCCTAGATTTGAACCACTTGAGGTATGTAAAGCATTGCCGGTTATGTCATCATTTTCTTCATAATTTGTGCCACTTTAACCACTTGGGAATGTAAGGTATTGCAGGTTACTGACTTTCATCTTTTTTAATTTATTTTGTCTCCGGCTATATTGTTTGACACTGTTTATGTATCAGATTGTATCTTTTTAATCAGTTATACTTTGACTTGGTTGTGGGTGTCTATAACACCAGTTTATGAATAGTCTAATAACAATATAGGCTAATCTTATCAAGTACAAAAGAAAGATTTTCATCCCCTTACATGTAATCTACACTTTCAAGACGATGCTGTCATTTTGTTTATTTTATTTGAAGCAAATGAAGTGCTTTGTTTTTCGATAACTTTTTTATTTTCGGCAATGTTCTAATTGCCTTTCGTGGTTTAAGTCTTGTGTGCACCACATTTTCCTTGGCAATAATTTTGACATCATCAGAAATTTTTTATATGCAGGTGTTGCCAGTGATCTAGAGTTTTTAAAACAGCTCGAGGTCTTCAGGTTCGATTTATAGCTTTCATGATTTGATGAAAGATTGCAGGTTGTAAATATTCATTTATTATTAATGTATAGATGCAAATTTTGGATTCTAATTTTAATATAATTGTTACATAGTTTACATTTATAGCCAGAAGGTAAAAGAGTGAGTGATTAAGTAATTTTGTTCAGGTAGGAGTAGGGAGGTTGGTTCATTGGTTAGGAAACGGTGTGGTATTGTAAATGGTAGTTGTAGTATGTACTTTCGGTTCTGTACGTATGACAGTTCTGCTTTTCAAAAAAATAACCAAAGGTCATGTTCATTTCCGATTTAACTAAAGTATCAGAGTGTCGTAAGCAGCCATAGTGTTTGATTTATAAACAATTGTTAACCCAAAGTTTCTTGATTCTATTAAATGTGTGTGTGTGTTTTCTTATTTTCATGTTATTGAAAACTGATTATCCACGCAACTGTTTTATGATGTTTCTGCTTCAAATTTAGGTTTTTGCTTGATCTTTTATTTTTGGTATATTTCTATTATTTTTTCAAACTACATTTATGTTCGGTACAGTGGGATAAGAATGAAGAAAACAATACTTACAAGGTAGGTAAAACATATTTAATTTCAATCCTCAAGAACATTTTCAGATGTATATGAAGTAATACCTCAACTTTTTCATCAACAATGAATTCTATGATTTATTATATACTTGAATTGCATGAATTAGCTATCTCACTATTTACTATTTTGCAATTCAGGAATTGGTAGTAACATCAAAGGAAAAACGATCTGCATCCGGTAAGGAATAACATTTCAAGTTTCAATATGATTTTATATTCTTATGAATATACTTGTGTTGGGTGTTGGCAAATTTCTACTGTTACCTACGAATGTGCAAAATAAATTTAATACACTCCCTAGGTTCGTCATTGATATGACGCCATTGTAGCTAATCACATGAACTTGAAAAAAGAGATATTGGATTTTCTTTCTGTCATTGAGATTGTCAACTTAATTCGAGTCGATTTCGAATAAATTTCAAACCAGTCTCGAGTAGCTTATGAGTTAACTTGACTCAATTCATGGTTCTTCACAAATTGCATTCACATTTATAGAGAGATTTTTTGTTAATTAGAAAGGAAAAACTTCACAAGGACATTGAAATGCATCTAAGCATCTAAATTTGAGCAGAGGAACATTCACATTATATTCGGAGTTGATCTCTTTCTCTAATCCCATAAAATACCCAATATTTGACTGATCAATTGTTTGACGTTTATTTTTCAAGTATCATCTAAATGAAATAGTTGATCTCATGTATTCAATCAATAACTGTTATCTAATGATCTAGGAAATTTAAGGATGATGAAAATAATTTATTTTGTATGATTTAGAGTTACTTAATCATGGAAATACAGGATGCAGAGATGGATGTGGACGAATAAAGAGAACGAAACTAGATAACATAAAGGTAGTCATGGCTTTTAATGTGAATTCAATCATCTATATATTTTTTATTACGTTCTCTGTTAAAAAGTTAATGTCTTCTTTCTTTCTTAAAAATATAGGTTGCACAATGAGATGATTATAAATGAAAGCCTATCACATTATACTTGATTGCATATGAGTTGAATTTGCTCATTTGTTAAATTGTTTTTTTTTTTTTTTTTTTGTTTATTTGCATATGATGGATTTTCTTATGTGTATTTGTTTTCTATGTTAGATTTGCTCTTTTGTTTCATGTAGTCTAATGAGTTATATTTTCCAGTTACTGATGCATTATATGATTAAAAAAAGTAATGTTATACGACAAGGGTAGAACTTATAGAAAAACAAAGGTTTTGTGAACCAAAACGATGTCAACATTGAAAATAATGATAAAACAATTTGAAACACTGCTTGAATCTTATGTTGGTTTGCCCAAAGAGAGAAATCTATTACAATATAGCTTGATTGCATTTAACTTGAAACTAAATTCAAAATTGATGAGTTGTAGTTTACATGATTGATTTATTGTTACTAATTTCAATGATTCTTATTGCTATGAGAATTTTAACATATGCAATACCTCTATTGGCATGCATCTTCATCATGGTGGTTCTACTTATCAATAATTTATAGTGAAATATGATTTTGTCATTTTGAACTCCAATCGCTTGAAAAATATGTGTATCTTATCCTCGAGTTAAGGTTACGAAGTTCGTAAAATTGAAATTTTCTTTCATGAAAGTAGGATTAAGATATTTAGTCTCGATGCTTGCAACTCTTAACATCTTCTACTACAATCAAATAAAAGATTATGCACGGTATTTTTATGGTTTATATTTATTGAGGACAACATGTAGTTTTTAGACTATTAGGATGTTTGGTGCAAATCCAATAGTTTATTGTAATTTTTTCCTGATGCACTCTCACTGTCAATACTAATGCTGAGATTTTATATAACTTTCTATATCTCTATTTAGAACTTAAGCTTTTCATTATTCTTTCTCAATTGAAGCAAGCGTCTAATTCTCACATCGGGTTGACACTTATGATTATTTTGTGTTTCTGTTTAAATTGCATTCCTTGCAGAAAATATTGTTGCTTTCTCTTTCCACCTCTATAGGAAATAAAAATAACAAGTCTAAGCATTTATAGTGTCTGGATTCATCAACTTGCAGATAGTTATGCTTCATTTTTTTTTTGCCATCACATAATATTGTAAATCATGTAACAATTTTAGAGAAGATTCTTGGTGGTTTTCATGCAAGAAACTAAGTGAGATTTAACTTTAAATAACTAAATTAAACGGGTACCTGTTGTAGTTGTCACGACAGATGATGAAAAGATGGCAGAGTGCTTTCAGGGATTTGAACCAAATCCTGATGTTGCATGAAGGTACAAATTTTTGCTTATTGTTGTCAAACAGATTTTATATATCTTAGATTGTTTATTAAAAAAATATTATTTATTTGTATCAACTGTAGGTGTTGCTGAGAGGTGCAATAAAGCACACCTCAAAAGCTTGCGAAAAACTAAAAGAAGTTGCAAGTTTCTAAGGTTTGTGTATCACGCACTTTCACATAGTTTATTTCCTTGGTTGTTTCTTTTTCTAATGCATCAAATTTAATGTTTCTTAGAAATGATAGGTTGATTTAAGATTCTTTAGATGACATGATGACTAATCATGCAAGTGGTTCTTAATCTTAATCATTTCTAAGTTTTAGAAAATTCTGTCAATGCTTTTTGATCTAGGAATACCTATCAAATGTGCAGATATATGATGTGAAATTGTACATTGTGAACACCCATTTAAAGTTGTGGCTTAGGAGGGTCTCGGTGATGACAACAGTCATTCTTGATTGCCAACAACAGATGTGGACACGGTCTTTTGGTTGACAAGCAAATGTAAGATTGTACTTAATTAACCCCGAATATCAACAAGAGGTTTATAATTAGGGGGAAAATAGAACGATTGCATGTCGAAATAAAGGTTTTTTTTTTTTTTTTGTATTTATCAAACTGTAATATCTAGATAATAATTTAGTTGTTATTTGTGATGTTTACTTTCATATTGATATTATATTATTTATCTTAAATTATTATGATTGTCCATATGAATGCTTTAAACTTTGTAAGTGTCCTTTTTGAAATTTAACAGTGTCCTGTGCACCGCACGAGTATTACACTAGTTTTTATTGGTCTTTTAGACGTTTTTTGATCTTGAAACCTTTAGGTTTATGTTCAGGGAGAATGGGGTCAAATGGGCCAAATAGCCCCCATAAATAATTTTTTTGGTATTTTATATTTAGTCAAAAAATTTTTGATTCCGATGAATTTTAAAGTTTAACCCACATATTTTAATTATATTTTATATAATTTATATGTAGATAATTTTCTATCAAAAAATCTAAGAAAAACGTACAAACATAATAATTTGTTACCTATTTAGCAAATATTAAAAATAATGAACCTGTGTATGAGTTTGATAATTTATTAAGGTCTCTTGAGTATTATTGACTTTAGGCTAGAATAAATTATTTGAATCATTGACTTTTTTTTTTTTTTTGCTTTTTTCCTTTAGTGTTTAACTATTTAATTTATTATCAACTGTAGAATACCAGACTAATAAATTGTTATTTGTTTAACACTAAGTAAATGTAAGTTAGAATGTTAGGTTAGATTGTTACTGTTGATTTGTTAACATAAGTATTATTAAAGTTTTTTATTATATTATATTTTATATATGGACCAATTTTGAAAAGAAAGTTACCATGATCCAAAAAAGAATTATTTGTCAATGTATCAGACGATGATCTGATAACTCGTTTTCAAATTATGAAAACTCGTAGAGGACAATTATTTTATTTGTGTTTGTAATTAATTTGTAGCTTTTACTTATTTGTTTTTTATTTAAGCAAGATAAACCTCTATGTATCTAAGAATCTTGGAGAACCACAATGCATCGTAAGAAAAATCATAGTGCATCACACGAGAGAATTTTACATCACACGAGAGATCATGCATTTCATGAAAGAATTGTATATCACACGAGTGAATTAGACATCAAACAGAGGGGTTTTGCATCACATGAGGGAATTTTGTACAAAACGATCCTCTCATATGATGCATAATCCCCCGAATTATAATATAGGTTCAATAAATTCTCACGGAGGATTGTGCATCAAATGCATTGTGGTTCCCCAATCTTTTTCGATAAACACTTGGTTCTCCATTAAACCCCTCCCCACACACTATATATATATATATATGTGTGTGTGTGTGTGTGTGTGTGTGTGTGTGTATATATATATATATGGTTCGATAAAATATCACTCATTATGCAGTGCATCAGAAAGTACCATCTGTAAAAAAACTTTAAAATTTTTTTTTCAAAACATGTTTTAATTAACATTATAAAGATGACATGTAAATTTTACATACATTTACATCTCATAACTCCTAAAAAATGATGTGCGCGTACATTTATATAAATTTGCATGTATGTGAACATACATTCATATGATGCATGATTTCATGCACTTTGACGGCATGAATGTGTGTGAATTTTATACAGCATCTTTGTAATGTTTATTAAAATATGTATATGAAAAAAGATTCAAAAAATTATTTTTGATAGTGGTACATTCTGGTGCACTGCATAATAGGTGGTACTTACTTGAATATATATAAGATTATTTAAACACCATTTAATAAGTAAACACCTTGAGCACCAATAAAAATTTAACACATTCACATTAAAATATTTGCATGTTACACATGACTTATTTTCATAATTCGAATGTGAGGAATCTAATGAACTTTATGAAAACTAAAGTTTGTGAGTGCAATGAATCCAACGAAGATATACTATACAAAAAAAATGTGAATGTATAATATCTAATAGTAAAATTGAAAATCATAATTTAAATTAGTAGTCACGATATCATAATTTATTGAATATATAATGATAGTATTTGTATGCATGCATGTGAAGGTTGAAGGGTAAAAGAGTAATTATTGGTGAAAAAGGGCATATAACAATTTGCTATTCTCTCCTACTTTATCTTTGCTCCCAAGGCTCTCATTGCATTTACTTAATTAATTAATTAAGATATGTAGGTGAGCCCTTCTTCTACACTCTTTAACCAAACTTTCATCCAAAGCACCACACTTCAAGTAAATAGAAGTTTCATCCATACTCTTTACTCTTATGAGTTATGACATTTCAACCATATCATCTTCATATTATATACAAAAAAACATGATAAATCTTAATCCATATTAGATCATCTTAATTTTCGTTAACTAATCAAGTCGTCATTAGAAGCTATTCGTAACTATCGAAGGTTTATCATTGAACGATTGAGAACTCAATTTGACGTCACAAATCTATAGAATAAACAACTTTTGATCCAACTCGTATGAACCGATTTCATCTAAAAAACATATGTATGTGTACATAAAATTGAAGTCCAATAATTATGAAGCAAATAGCTAGGAGTTCTTCTTAGATTAGGCTTTTTTCTTTAATCATGTATCACAAAAGCCTAAAACAACATTCTTGATCAAGTCTTAATTACATGCATAAAATATAGTTATGGCATGGCTTCTTCCACCTTACCAACTATCTCACTCCAAATTTAAAGATTTCTTTATACCTTTAGGGAGGAAGTTAGAAAGGTGTTTTATGAAGTGGGTGTTCACCATTTTTTCATTATAACAATGACAAGGGCATTTTAGACTTTCTACTTCATTCCAAGATTTGTTTACAATAATAAAGCTAGAAGCTTTAATGCCCATTTTTTTAAATTGCCAACTACTTAGATTGAGCATCTTTAACAGAAACAAAAGATGCCCATAATTCCAACACTAATCATATAAGGCAACATCTATTAAAGAGATAGAGCAATAGTTCTTTTCTACCGGCAAAATGGCATTGGATCGGCAACAACAAGCGCAAATGATGGTACGGGTGAAGAACTCAGGGATGGTAAGCTATAACGGGAGTCCGATGAATGGTGATGATGAAGATGAATTGTCGAAATCGGCCTTGTTGACTTTTAGGGTTAAGGAAGAAGAAATCAAGAAGAAGAAGATGGAGGTGAGGGAGAAAGTCCATGCTCAATTAGGCCGAGTCGAAGAAGAAACCAAGAAATTGGCTGAAATTCGCGAAGTATGTACATTAATTCCCTTTTATCATATCCTTTGTGTTTTTTTTACTTCTTTCTCATTTGATACACACATTTTTATTCTAATCAACTTCACATAAACAAGAAATACATTACATATATATACACATGATTCACTCGTAGCGATATTCTTGCTAAAATTATGCAAAGGATATAGCCTTACGCCCCGTGCACTCACTATAACCGTATAAAAAACTTAAGAACATGCGTTGGTCGAAATAACGATGTTTACACGTGTTTAATTTAAATCTAGTTAATTATTAGTTTTAATTGAAGTTAAATATTAATTAATAAAGTGGAAAGAAATTGTGAGAATAAACAAATAAATATCTATAGGAGCTTGGTTTTCACCCTCAAGGTGTCTAACAATGATGCTAATAACTAACCAGTGACATCTGCTGTTAAAAAATATATATTTACAGGAGCTTGAAGCACTTGAAGATCCAAGGAGGAAAGAGGTGACAACAGTTCGCAAGAAGATTGATTTGGTCAACAAAGAGCTAAAGCCATTGGGACAAAGCTGCCATAAGAAGGTGAAACATATGCATCATTAATTATTGCTTTTCATAATTAATCCGTTAATTAACTAATTACACTTTTTCTTTATTAATTATTATTTCACATACTTTTCATCATTATTATAATTTATGATTTATTGTTACGTATTATATATACATACATTTATCATATGGTCTCAACCAATGGGGATTTTTGTTTTCTTCCTTTTTTTTAATTTTAATTTTAAAATTTTCATAATAGACCTCCATCTTAGTGTTATCTTTTATTTAACCCTTTTATTTTAATAAATTTTCATTTAGTCCTCTTTTAACGTTTATTATTATAACATTTTCTTACATACTTAAAATTATGATTTTAATTATACTTATGTATGTACTTGTCTTTTGAAATTATTATATTATGTTTAATTGAAATATATACATTTATCATACATTTATCAAGTAGTCTCAACCAATGAGGATTTTTCTTTTTTTCTTTTTAATTTTAATTTAAATTTTTCATAATACACCATCATCTTAGTGTTATCTTTTATTTAGCCCTTTTATTTTAATAAATTTTCATTTAGTCCTCTTTTAACGTTTATTATTACAACATTTTCTTACATACTTAAAATTATGATTTTAATTATACTTATGTTTGTTCTTGTCTTTTGAAATTATTATATTATGTTTAATTGTATAGAAAAAACTTTATTATTCAGATACACGATACAAAATTCTAATGAAATTGTTTTATTTTTTTATTTTAAATTTAATTTTTTCACAATACACCCTCATCTTTGTGTTATCTTTTATTTAATAAATTTTCATTTAGTCCTCTTTTAACATTTGTTATTACAACATTACATACAAAATTTATTATTTTAATTATACTTATGTTTTTTTTGTCTTTTGAAACTATTATGTTATGTTTTATTGTATTAAAAAAACTTTATTATTCAGATGCACGATACAAACTTTTAATGAAATCGTTTTATAGTTAAAATGTAACGATTTCATATTTAAATTTTTTTATTAAATATGATAATGTATAACATCGAACATTACTATTATAACGTTGACAAACTCTAATCGATGTATTGAAGACATTACCGTTATAAATTTATTTGATTTGATCTTAAAACCAATTTATATTGACGATTAAACCTAATCAATGTCAAAATTTTAAATTATGGTAATGAATATTTGATTATTTAATTCTGGTTCCGATCCGATTTAATAAGACATTGTTTGTAATTTTAGCATTGCAAAATCTAGAATACCAATGATAAGAATCGACTAACAGCATCATTTGTCATACTTCTTGAACCTATATCGGCTTCTCAATTTCAGATTTCGATGTTGGTTAGTTGTGTTTCTTTTGCTTGAATTGTTTGAAAATTATTTTTATTTATTTATCTTTATATTTATTTTTGTATTTAATGCTTTAGACCCCGCAGCAACGCGCGGGTGTTTAATAACTCGTTATATATATAACTCAAATTAATTCGTTAATTAATTGATTTATACATAATTAAATTCACCAGGAGAAAGAGTATCGAGAAGCTTTAGAAGCTTTCAATGAGAAAAACAAGGAAAAAGCGCAACTGGTAGCAAGATTAATGGAGGTGATGCATGCATGTTTGCTAATTCCCACTGAATTAATTTCCTTTTCTAATAAATTATATCATGCATGCATTTTTTTTTAATTACAATTCTTTAAAACAAAATCCTGCCTTTTTTATTTTCATTATTTATTTACGGTTATAACTTATAATCAACCCTAAACATATAAAATATAATTTACAATTGTTTTATATACTTTGAATAATATAGGTAATATTGACATATATAGGTAATTAAGTGGTAAACTTAATGTAGATGTTGATGAGCTGTTCGACTCTTTTTGTTATAAGGGTTAACTAGATTATGACCCACGGACACGCGGGTAAATTAAATTAAGTTACTTAATTAATATTACAATAATTTTTTTCGGATAGACCCTACTTGTAAAATTATATTTTACAATGTTTGTCTTTATCATTTTGATATTTTTGTGGCACTAATTGTCACTAATTTTACGTCATGTGTCAATCTGATATTTTGTGGCACTAATTGTCACTAATACAGATAGGACTTGAACATCATAAAATATCCATGTCTATTATTGGCAAATTATATTATATACACCTGAACACACTTTATGTGACTTTCAACCAGTTTCAATTGTACTTTAATATTTTATAATATACTCATTTGACCCACTGGAGACAAAAATATAACCCTAATAATCCATATATATATAATGAGTTGAATTTGGTAACTTCATAAATAATTATGAGTTGAATTTGGTAACTTCTAAAAATTAATATATGGCATAGGTGTAATTATTGATTTTAGTTAAGGGTATAAGAGACATTTCATAAATAATTATGAGTTGTCATTAATCTGGACCATTGATTTATATCCATAAAATGGTCCAGAAACTTCAAGTGGTTTTCTTATTATATATAGTATAGATTATGAAAAAACGTAGTATATTGTTATATTCTCTCTGGGGATAATTGACAACTGGTTTCAACAATTAAAATTTATTCCACGTAAGTTATTTACCAGTCCACGTAGGATTAATAACCGGTTAACCATCGATAAAACATTGATTTATTGATTTTTAGTTAGTTCGGAGTTTTCTATGCAATGAAAAATGATTTGTGGTTTTAATTACAAAAGACTGACAAGTTAACGGTTTTTGCACAATTATCCGTGTACAAATAGTAGAATTGCAGTATTGTTTTAGAGTTAATTGTATAAATGATACTTTAACTAATTACAACTTGCATGTTTGGTCCTTTTTTATATCATAAAGTTGCAATAATGGTCATTTCTAATAGAATCTAATGGAAGGTGAGGTTAAGTCAATAGCAAATTTGTCTTTTTAATGACAAAGGACCATCTTTGAATTTATTATTAATATTATTAATAATATTAATATTATTATAAATAAATTTTTTGTTTTAGCTTCAATCCATTCATCAAAATTAACATTGCAATATCCATTACCTACATTCAGTCCCTCACCTACATGGCTACATTCATGAAAATTGTTCATCTTCTCTCTTCCTGCGTTTCTCGTCCCCTAGTCTTCGTTAACACGGCCTTACTCGCCGTCTCTTGGTATGATCTCCATTACCAGACCATCGTCTGGAACCATACTTCGTTCCTTCAATTGGACCAACGCCTGGAAACTTGGTATTGTAGTTGGGTTCTTAAAGCATCTTCCTTCCATTGTTTGGACCACCGCCTGGAAATAAGAGATTCAAGACATCAGTTCAAGAAATGGAACACCATTTTAGATCTCTTTTGCGATTAAGGTTTGTTCCCCTTTGATTTCAGATCTGGATTCAAGCGGTGACCACCACCCACGGTCGCTTGTAAAATAGGGCTTGTTCCCGGTCAGGTTTCTTCATGCCTGGCTTCGATTAGGCTCCTCTCACTCACTCACTCACTCACTCACTCACTCTCACTCTCTCACTCTCTCTCTCCCTCCCCCCCCCCCCCCCCCCCCCCCCCTCTCGCTTTATCTCTCTCATCAGATTTAGTTGCATAAACAAGGGTTTTGTTCATGAACAAAGAGTTTTTCCAGATCTCGTTTTGAAACTCTCTCTCAGATTCGATTTAGGGTTTTTATTTTTCAAATTCGTTCTCTCTCTCTTTCTCTCTGAGTTAGGATTTGTATTCTTTGTTTCACATTGATTTTGTTTTCAATATGTTTGATTTTTGTTCAAGTTTCAAGTCGCATGAGAATCGATTCTTGTTTCTTGGTTCGATGGTGGTGGCCGATGTTCGACGATAGTGGTATGTGTTCGACGATGGTGGTTGGTGTTCGATGGTGGTGGCTGATGGTGGTTCCTCAAGAACAACCAAGAATGATTAAAACATCTTGAATATTCGAATAATATCTTGAATATGTTTTTAAATATATTCATATATAATTAAGTAAAAACATCTTAACTCTTGTAAATAAATTTGATTAATAAACTATAATAAATAAATAAAATGATTAAACTTTTAATTTTTAGTTGTTAATAACAATAATAAGTTTAAATTGCATAGATGATCATTTAATATAAAGATAATTGCATAAATGGTCCTTTGTCTTTAAAAATAATAAATTGTCATTGACTTAACGTCACTTTCGAACGGATTCTGTTAGAATGGACCAACATTATAACTTTTTGGTAATTAAAACACTGTAATTGCAACTTTAAAAAAAAGACCAAACACTCAATTCGTGGTTAGTTAAAGGACATTTTTGCAATTAGCGCTTTAATTAATTAGTAAATGAGGGGAGGCATAGATGTAGTTTGTGATCATTCAATAAAAAAGATTATAAAACTGATTGTTTGTTCAGTTTTTCTGATTTTTACAATGAAAAATATGAAACTAGACTGGACCACATGAACGAACCTAAACCCTAGAAATGAAAAAAAAAAAAGAACTGAAAACCAATCCACAAATGATATCATTATCGGTTAGATCCTGAAACCCTTTTTTTGTTTTAGTCATAAAATTCTATATATCGGACATTCCTATTTGAAATGAAGTATTACATACGTAATGATATTTTAATATTTAGATGATTATTTTGTTACAACTTTTTAGAAGCTTTGGTAACATTTGTATCCATTATCCACGCTTTTAAAAGCAAATTTATTCGGTTGATGATTGATGATAATTTCATTTCAATATTTTTTCGACTTGATGTTGCAGTTGGTGAGTGAAAGTGAAAGGGTGAGGATGAAGAAACTTGAAGAACTGAACAACCATATCGAATCCTTGGGTCGACTTTCTCCAAGATAATAACCAAAATAACTACAATCTAACTGGAATTAAGTGGTTGGTTTCTTATAATTTGTATTAATAACTGATGATATGAAGGTTTCTTGGTTTTTTTTTTTTTGAAAGTTTGTTTGTTGGTGAGTATGATATTAAAGTTTTAAACCCCATAAACTTTGTTGCTAAAAGAAGCTTTCTTTGTTATGCATTTAAATATTCTATTCTATCCACAATTAAAATGTTAATTCTTGTTCTATTTTTTTATGTAATTGGTTCAGAGATGTTTTATCACGACTTTCACACGTACACACACATATATCTATCTGTGTATTTTTCATTTTTATGAGTTTGTGTTTTTATTTGTTTCATTTGCCCTGTGCCATTTGTCGTTTTTCTCAGTAGCACCTTCGGTTATATATACTAACTCAAAGCGAGACACGTCTGTGTTGAATCTGTTATAAAGTGATGGAAAATTTCTGATGTGTCGAGAAGGCGACACGAGTTAAATATGATTTTGCCTATTATTATATTATGCTTATGATTATGATACAAACAATGATGATTATGACAAGGACAAGAGTTGGTTATAATTTGGGTTTGAGTTGTCAAGTAGCAAAAGTGAAGGGGGTTAAAAGGAAAATGCATGGTTTTGAAATCAATATATTGTGAGATAAGCTTTGAGTTGTTGCTGGCCATGTATTCATGGCCATGACCCTATCTAAATCGACTAGGCAAAGGAATGCTATCGAGTTTGAGTCAAGACTGTGAAAAAGAGCTAAGCTGACGAGTTCGAGCTGTTTGGTTCCGAGTTTGTACGCATCGATTCTAAGGTATAATCTATTCCTACTTAAATTATATATACGATTGATCGTTTAGTGTTTACGAAGTGTTACGTTGAATTTTGTCGTGTCAAATATTGTGAAATTTAATTTTTTTTCGGTTGAAAATTTTCAGCAAATTTATGACTTTTCTTCTTAATTAAATGTATACGAGTTATAGTTTGATGAGGAAAATATTTCAAATGTTTTGCTACAATTATAAAGTTAAAAAGAAATGAAAGTTTTAAGTTTTTCATCAATGGCAGAAATGTTTTTACGTATGGTATCTATAAATAAATACTATTAAAAAGAGTAACTACATTGTCATTTGTCACCTTCTCATGATACAGCCAAGTGACATATTCTACCAATGACAAATGTTAATTAGCATTTCAAGATTAAAAAATTTTAAATCAAATTACTTTTAAGCTAAAAGAATGGTTAAATACTTAAATCCCACAAAATCACAACAAACGATAGTTAAAAGATTTTTTTGATCAATGATAATAATAATAAAAATAAGACTAATAATAAACTTAAAAGTTATTAATGATTAGTTTTTTTTTTCCAATTATTTATACATAAATTAATTATAATAAAACACACTAAAATATCATTAGTGTTAAAAGTTTGAATATTAATTTTTAATTTTAAGTTTATATAATTTTAAGAAAATAATTTATTAGAGTTATCGGTGTAATACTAGTCTAACAACAATAAAGATAAAAGAGTCAATTGGTGGGCCAGAGTTTGTATAATGAACTATGGGCTTAGTGGTAAAGATTTATCTTTCTTGGGTAAATATTAGCCACCCGATTTTTATAAGATTTGCATTCCATTTTACAATATTTGTAAATTAATAAAAGTAGCGTAGTAAATATTTATCTTTTTGGGTCTTTGATCATAATAAATATTACACATTACTTAATTTCAATGTTTCAAAGATAGAGGTACGAACCAGAAATTTTGATACATGACAATTTTTTTTTGAATTGATTATAGTTGTCAATTATATGAGATTACGTTATAAAATTTGATAAAGAGAGTTATAAAACACATGATATAAATGCATCGCGGTAGGCATCAGGGCCGGTTAAAGAGGAGTGCAAACTGTTCAATGACACAGGGTCTCAACTTGTGTTGGGTCCCAAAATTTTTAATAATCATAATTTATCTACCAATAAAACAATAAATTAAGGTTTCAATACTAAGTTATGAAATCAAACACAAATTAAAAAGTGGAGTTTAATAAATATACAATTTACTTAGGGGCATCAATTTCATATATATTCTCTTTAATTCACACTACAACATATCCGTTTTGAGCTTGTTAAAGTAAGAATAAATATTTATAAAAACAAATGAAATAGTTATAAAAAAATTGAGTTTATTAGATTTGAGTTAATTATATATTAGATTAGTTAGATTAAGTTATAATAGAATGAATTGTATTTGATTTTAATTAAATTTTAACTTTAGTAATGACATGTGACAGAATGAAGTTTAGACACGTAACGAATTAAATGAGGGTGGACACATGACAAATTAATTACTAATTTAATAGCTTGAAATACTCGATAAAAACAAAACCCAATTAAATCTTTTGGAGATATTAAAAAATGGATTATTATTTTTGGTTAATTTCATGAACTCACTCACACCATAAAGATTGGATCATAGAGGAGAAGAAGGCATTGTTAAGGAAGACAAATTAATCACCATCAGAATCCCCAATTACTCGCTCTCTCAAATCCACATGGAACTCTCACTCTCTTTTTCTTCAAACAATTATTATTATATATATACATTTTTAAATATATATAACTGTGTTATTGGACAAATGGAGGACGATTTTGAGATTCCGACTGCCGGAAAATTCAACGAGAGCGACGAAGAAGACGGAATCGGAGAGGATATGGACGTACCAGAATCCGCGATAGTTGGAGAGGAGAAAGAAATCGGAAAAGATGGGTTGAAGAAGAAGCTGCTTAAGGAAGGTGATGGGTGGGAAACTCCCATTAATGGCGATGAAGTTGAAGGTAAACTTTACGTATACATTTTCTTTTCTTTTGAAATCAAAGCATGCATTCGTTACTGGTAAACTGCCAAGAAAGGTAACATAAACTAGAAAATTTTACAGGTAATGTACAATTTTTTGGGTTAGAACGTAAAATTCAATTTTAACAAAAAAAGATATCGACGGCCAATTACGATAGTAGAATTTTATTTTTGGTTTATTATGAAAAAAAACCAACATGTTTTCATGTTTTTTGCGTTTTCGTCCCTCTATGTTATTTTTTTTCCATAAAAGTTCTCAGGTTATTCTTTTATTTTTGGTTTAGTGAAAAATTTGGACATTAGAACCCGATTTTTAATTTTTTTAAACCCAGTTCACAAATTATAACCGGGGTCTAATGTCCAAATTTCACTAAACCAAAAAGAAAAGAATAACTTAAGGTTTTTTATGGAAAAAAAAAAATAACATGGTGGGACGAAAACGCAAAAAACATGAAAACATGTTGGTTTTTTTTTCATAATTAACCCTTTTATTTTTATGGTCCATTTTCGGTAAAAACAATATTTGATTATCTTTTCTTGGCTAAAAATTTGAACTTCATGTACTTTCTCGGTAAACATACAATCTAACGTTAATTTTCTTGGCCTAAAATTTTTACGATAACTATTTTATATTACATTTCTTGGATTGTGTTCACATTTCCAGTAACTTAAGAATTTATATGAGTTGTTTGATTTTAGAATAGAATTCTGATTCATATCATATAAATGTGATGTTTTGATTCAATTTTGCAGTTCATTATATTGGAAGTTTACTTGATGGAACTCGATTCGATTCAAGCTTTGATCGAGAGATGCCATTTAAGTTCAAACTCGGGCTTGGTAAGATAAGTACTGAACAATTTGATATGATAGTTCATAATATATTCTTCTTTCAAATTCTGTTTCTAAGTACCTGTGGGTGTGTGTTCTTGATTTTATATGAGATTTAGTAGATTTTTGGTGTCGAAAAGGAGACGATTTTGTTCTAAATACATACCATGACATTCTAATTTTGTCCCATAAATTCATCATGGTTTGAAACTTTGAATGTGCATTTTATACAAATTGAACATGGTTAAAGTAGTTAGTTTTAAGTGTTTTGGTAAAAAAAAAAAAACCAAAAATCAATAAGGTGTATTTGTTTTTTAAGAGGTTAAATGTCTGAAGTCTGAAAACCATGTCTAAAATAAAGAGGAGGCCTTAAAGTCTGAAATTAAGAGGCTCTGAATTTTAATTCAGGCCTCGTTTGTTTTCCATTAAGTGTCTCTTAAAAACCTCTGAAGTCTAAAGTTCAGATCTATAATAAATTAAGTTTGTTTGTTTTGGTTTAGACTTAAGAGGTTGAAACCTCTGAATTTTCCTCTGAATTTTAAGAGGATGAGAGTTAGCTTAATTTCAGACGTGGTTTTCAGACTTCAGACATTTAACTCTTAAAAAACAAACACCACCTCAGACTAGTCTCTTTCTCTTAAAATTCAGAAGGAAATTCAGAGGTTGTAACCTCTTAAGTCTGAATTTAAACAAACAATACAATTTATGTAAGATCTGAAATTCAGAGTTCAAACCTAATTCAGATGCTCTTAATTGAAAACAAACACACCCTAAGATTATGTTATCATTCAGAGTCAAAATAATCCAGTTATCTATCAGGCTATCACTTGTTTAACTGTTTTTGAATCAGAACAATTAATTATATGATTTTGATAAGGGAAATAGCCCAAGTTTTTGCCTCTTAATGTTTTGTTTTTTTTGCAAACATCATCTTTATAATCTTGATGAGTTTCTAAAAATGGAAACTGTATTTGGAGCATTGCATATGAGTTCATATAGTTATTGTGTAGTTCTATAGATATTAGTTTTACGCTGTTACAGGTCACGTGATCCAAGGATGGGATGACGGAATCAAGACAATGAAGAAAGGCGAAAAAGCCCTTTTCACGATACCTCCTGCGCTTGCATACGGTGAATCTGGATCGCCTCCAACCATCCCTCCTAACGCCACACTTCAATTCGAAATCGAGTTACTTTCATGGGCCAAAGTTAAGGACATATGCAAAGATGGAGGTATACTAAAGACAATATTGACCGAAGGCGAAAACTGGCAGACTCCTAAAGATCCAGATGAAGTACTCGGTACAATATATATAGTCCATTGCTTACATTTGTTTCGATTTTCTGATAAATAATTCATTTGGGATTCTTTTGTGACATGGGTTCCTGTTATGCAGTGAAGTATGAGGCTCGGCTTGAAGATGGAACTTTAGTTTCGAAAAGCGAAGAAGTTGAGTTCACCGTAAATGATGGTAAGCAGGGTCTGCCCATTGGGGTGTGCAACATGGGATACTGCCCATGGCCCAACAGCCAAGGGGGCCCAAAAACTTTTTTTAGTAGTTTACTTTATTTGGCTAGTTGTTTGATTGTGATATTTACGTACATATTTACACAGTTGTTTCCTTTAATCTTTAAATGTTATATATACACACAGTTTAGAGGCCCCTTTTAAAATTTTTGTCCCGGACCCCAAAAACGATAGGAACGACCCTGATGGTAAGCAGTTTCTTGTTAAAATTTGTTTTCCTTCGCTCAATGTGTTCAAGTTCTATATTTATACTCTTGTTTATCCAATGTATGAATCTTCTTCTAATGTTCAAGCATGATCGCGTGCGTATCTTTGTTGCATCGGTACTTATAAGATGATATGAATGCAGGGTGTTTCTGTCCTGCTTTGTCAAAAGTTGTGAAAACAATGAAAAAGGGAGAACAAGCCCTCCTTATAGTGAAGCCACAATGTAAGAGATACTTAGTTTATTTCATATGCATCAAGATTGAATCTTGATAGATCATTTCAACGTTTTTTCTCGTAAACAGATGCATTTGGGGAGAAAGGTCGGGAACCAGCTAGTGGTGACGAAAGCATCGTGCCGCCAAACACCACCCTCAAGATAACGCTTGTGTTGGTTTCGTGGAAGACGGTTTCTGAAGTTACAAATGACAAAAAGGTTTTAAAGAAAATCTTGAAGGAGGGAGAAGGCTACGACCGCCCAAACGATGGTGCATTCGTACAAGGTAATCTTTTACATAAATTTTTTCCTGGGTTAAGGCCAGACAATACCAACGTATTTTTTTAAACGTGAACTTTTTTCTTTACACACATGCTACATGTTTTCAATTTTTCATATCAAAATGGTACTTTTCTATATATAGAGTCTGGTTTTTTCATAACATTAGAGCATGATTTTCACACCAAATGTATCATATTGTTACAAAAACTGAAGTACACGTATCATATGTGAAAAGAAAAAAATTCGTACACCATATCAATATATTTGTAAAAGTATGTTACTATATTGTACGACATTAACTCTATTTTTTTATATAGTGAAACTGATTGGCAAACTCCAAGATGGTACCGAGTTTGTGAATAAAGGACATAATGAGGTGCCATTCGAATTCAAAATAGACGAAGGTAAGCGCCATTTTAAGGTTTACTATGCCGACTGCGACTCTTTTAGATTGAATGGAAACTTTCGATCTAAGGATTGATTGGACTTTTTTGGACAGAACAAGTTATTGATGGACTTGATAGAGGCATAAAGACCATGAAGAAAGGTGAAGTTGCATTGCTAATTATTCATCCAGAATACGCGTTTGGTTCGACTGAATCACAACAGGAATCTGCTACTGTTCCTGCAAATTCCATTGTGTATTATGATGTTGAGTTGATTTCATTTGAAAAGGTATATAAACGCAAAAGTTTTGGATTTTTATCGTTCTTGAAGAGTTTGTGAGGCTAAATATATGAATTAACGTAAGCTAATCGTTACCCTTTACAGGAAAAAGACTCGTGGGAACTAACTACGCCAGAAAAGATCGAAACTTTAGGAAGAAAGAAAGAAGAAGGGAATTCCCTTTTCAAGAAACAAAAATACGAAAGGGCTTCGAAGAGATACGAGAAGGTAAATGAGTGTTGGTATAATGCCACCCTCGTTGAAATTCAAAGGTGTTAATTCCAGCACATTCAATCAATCAAGTCAGTTGAACGAGCCGATGATCAAATGACCAAATTCTTACATGATTTTGAGATTTTTTTTTCAAAAAACAATTTGTTTAATACATCATTTTTAAAAAAATTTAAATAAATACTTTCAAGCTTATTTTTTTACTAATGGTCATTTTAGTTCGACCCGTTCATTTGGCCTATTGGGTTGAAATTACTAGCCCTTGAATCATAGTATCTTGTGCTTTTACAATGCTATTTTTACTGCATTCTTTATTTGTTGATCACAAATACAAAATTTTTAATGCATGAAAGGATTCTTTTCAAACATATTAGAATGATTGAATCCGGTAAACATGAAGCACACACCTAAGGGGGCGTTTGGTTTGCGGATTTCCTGGGATTTGCATTTAAAATCTTGTGTTTGGTTCACAGATTTCAGTAAAGAATTAAAGTCCCAGGATTTCATAAATCACTTCCTTCGTTGTAATTTAAAAACTCAGCCTCCCTTTAGGTTTTTAAATCTCAGTTACCTTGCATTCTTCAGATTAACAAATTTTTTATATAAGGTATTGCAGATTCTTTGACAAAATCCTGACAAAGGCAAATGCTGCATAATGCAAAATCCTTTGAAAAAAATGCAAATCTCAGAGGAAAAAATCTGCAAACCAAACACCCCCCAAGTGTTTGCAATAAAAATTGTTGATATTATTGGATTCATTTCAAAAAAAGTATCTAATCGTATGATGTTTTAATTGTATGACATAGGCTCTTAGTTTCATTGAATACGACTCCGCTTTTAGTGATGACGAGAAACAGCAGGCAAAAGTGCTAAAACTCAGCTGCAATCTAAACAATGCTGCATGCAAACTTAAATTGAAAGACTACAAACAAGTCGTAAAGCTCTGCACGAAGGTCTTAGAAATTGATAGCAAGAACGTTAAAGCACTTTACAGGAGAGCCCAAGCATATATTCATCTCGTCGACTTGGATCTGGCAGAGATGGATATCAAGAAAGCACTCGAGATTGATCCTAATAATAGGTAAAAATCTTGATCTTTTTTTTTTTTTTTTTTTACTAATTGCTTCACTTTTGACTTTAAAATCTGTCAAAAATTAAAACCAATGTATAAAATTTGCATTTTTATGACTTGACTTGACTTGCTTATGGACCAGGGATGTGAAGCTGGAGTACAAACTGTTGAAAGAAAAAGTGAAAGAGTATAACAAGAAAGATGCACAGTTTTATGGAAATATTTTCGCTAAAATGAACAAATTAGAGCACCTTAATTCTACAGTAAGTTCCAAGAAAACCGACAAACTATGGGCTTTGATCTTTCAACATTCATATAATGCAAGATTACTTGTTTAACTCTTTTTTTTTTCGTGTTGAATTCCAGAACGGAGAAAGAACGCAAGAGTCTGTGCCTATGACGATTGATAGCAAGGCATGATGATAGGAAAGTGGTCTAATTAACAATGAATATGATTTAGCTTTGTTGAGGTCTTATGACGAGGTATTGCATTGTTATCGAGAAATTTTTGAAGACTAATTAGTAATAAGAACTCATCGTTGTCACAGATCTTCCCATAAGTTATTTGGTGATCCTAACAACACGAGCGTTCAATGTCTGTCGCTATTTGTTCATCACATCATTCGTTTCTCGAGCATGAATAAATGAACTTGTAAGCCAAACTTTATGCCTCCGATTGATGAAAACTAGTATGCAAACATCTTCGTCGTGCTGATCCAGTGATACATGATTTATCTTGGCATGTTAAGTGAATGTATAATGCTATAATTCTAGATAAAAAGGCCCAATCTCACAACATATCACCTAAGGGGTCGTTTGGTTCGCAAATTTTTTTCTCTGGGATTTGCATTAGACAGCATTTGCATTTGTCAGGATTTTGTCAAACAATTTGCATTATCTTATAGAAAAAAATTGCTAATCTGAAAAAATGCAAGGTAACTGGGATTTAAAATCCTACGGGGGAGGCTGAGATTTTAAATAACAAATAAGGGAGGGATTTAAGAAATCTTGGGATTTTAAATCCTTACTGAAATATGCGTACCAAACACAAGATTTAAATGCAAATCTCAGGAAATTCTCGAACCAAACGCCCCTTAATAGAATTGAGGCGGCAAACAAACTCTTCGTAGAAGGAAAATGCATGGCCCGACCAATCGAAGAGCAAGTCAAAAGCGGTGATCGATTGTAACGATAATCAATGAACCCGACCAGTATGATAGCATAGCATGTTGCCTATTATTGTTCGATCAAAGGAGATTTTCACTTTTTCAGGTTGAGAATTAGTGTGGATTTGATGATTGGCAAATAAATCATCATTCTGTGAGTTTTATTCTTAGCTCTTCCTCTTAGAGGCGTTTGGTTCGGGGATTTCTTGAGATCTGCATTTAAAAACCTGTGTTTGGTTTGCAGATTTCAGTAAAGATTTAAAATCCCTGAATTTCTTAAATACATTCATTATTTGTTATTTAAAAACTCAGTCTCCCCCTAGTATTTTAAATCTCACTTACCTTACATTTTTCAGATTAGCAAATTTTTCCTAAAATATAATTGCAGATTCTTAACAAAATCCTGACAAATGCAAATGCTGCATAATGCAAATCCTTTGACAAAATGCAAATCACAGAGAAAAAATCTATGAACCAAACGTCTCCTTGGTGATTTTTGACCCTCACAATCTCACAGTAGCATAGATTTTGCTAGGGTAAAATGTCAAATCCAATCTTTTTCCTTTTAAATTCCTCTAAAAATATTATCTTAATTAATTACTAGAATAAATGAATAGTTACTGCATCTTAATCTATTTCAAAAAATAAAAGAAAATAAAAGGTTGAATGTTGATTATACTTTGGTTATGAAGGTACCTTCTTGCATTAATCTAAAAAAAAAAATGATGGATTCTAAAATGATAAGCTTAATTTAATGTATAAGCTTTAATGTCAGGAG
Source organism: Centrapalus pauciflorus (assembly GCA_020465985.1). Lineage (NCBI taxonomy): Eukaryota > Viridiplantae > Streptophyta > Magnoliopsida > Asterales > Asteraceae > Centrapalus > Centrapalus pauciflorus. The sequence continues at coordinate 33,868 of JAANYP010005597.1, forward strand.
AATGACAATACGAAGTAACAAATCACATATAATAATATTGGATGAAGTCATTTTCAGTGGCGGACCCAGAAAATTTTTTATGGGGGTCGGAATTTAATAGCTAAGATAGTGTAAGTGTTGGAAAAAAGTGTAAATTTTTCAAAGAAAAAAAATGTATTTTCCATGTTTTTGGACCAAATATAATTGTATATAATTGTGAAATACATAATTATAATTTTGTGAGTTTGTATTCTCCTTGAAGAGAGGATTCCAACGATATAAAGAACGTCTAAAACGGAGCTAAGATGAATGAGATATCGATGCTCAAAAATTGGTGTTTGGAATGAATGAAACTCCTTCTAGTGGGAGAACTTAAGTCCCACATAAGAAGGAAGATGGAAACCAAAGTGGGTTTATAAGAAAGAGTGTCTAAAGTCATGACAATATTGTTTGTGGTTTTACTCCAATACCTACCCACGCGCAGGGGGGGTTGCAAATCTTGGACCCCGAGGGCTTAAAATCCACTGAACTCGTGTACGCCACCACCTGCGGACACGAATGCAGCTCCTAAAATCAGGGCTCGTGCGAGGTTGTTTTTTTACTTCGAGTGAGAGCTGAGGGGTCGAACTTTAAAAATCATGGGGGTCAAAATTTTTTTATCTATATACATAACCCGCAAATTAATTTACTAATATTTTAGTTTCTAAATTCTAATTATTTTTAAAGTCTTAACGATTTAACTGGGTTAATTTCCAGTAACCGAGATTGACCATAACTAAATCATGTGTTTAGTTTATGAAAATTTCTAAAATTTTTATCTCACTTTTCAAAAAAAAATAAAAATGAAAACTTCTTTACTTAATAACAATTCCTTAAATTTTCATTTCACTTTTTAAAATACTACTTTTCATACACTCTCTCTTATTTTTCTATTACCTATCATATATTTACTTTCTCTCTTATTTTTCTATCACATATCCTATTTTTCTTATTTTATAATCACATATCTCATTTTTCTTAAAATTTACACTTAAAAATCTAAACAAGTTTTAATTTTTTTTTTTTAACATAAACCCTTGTTTATTCTTGAGAACTGAAATTAAAAAATAACTAGTTTTCGTTTACTAAACACAATCTAAACTTTCATATCGGTCAAAAATTTATCATGCATTCAAAAAATACGATGATTTTTGGCCGTTGAGAGAGAGATGGTCGGTGCAGCGGTGGTGCGATGGTGGTGCAACGGTGGTGTAGCGGTGGTGTGATGGTGGTGCAGCGGTCGAGAGAGCAAGACGGTGGTGGTGCAGCGGCCGAAAGAGCAAGATGGTGGCCGGATTTTAAGAATGAGAGGGGGTGGGGCGGTCACATGGGGAAGGAGAGGAAGAGAGGTTGATCATGGTGTGTGTGTGTGTGAGAGAGAGAGAGAGAGGTGAGGAGAGAAAGAGGGAGAATTTTTGGTAAATTGTTTAATGTATTGATTTGTTTCCTAATCTAATAAAACCTAATTTTCTATAATTAATTAATTTTCTTATAAATTTATTCCACAAATACCCTTAATGCACCCTTGGTAGAAAGTCTGATGCACAAAAGTTCTCAATCGTGCCCCAATATATATATATATATATATATATATATATATATATATATATATATATATATATATATATATATATATATATATATACACACACACACACATATATATATGTAGGTGTGGGTTCAATGGAGAACCTTATGCATCGAAGAACCTTGAAGAACCACAATGTATCGCTAGAAAAACTAAAATGCATCACACGGGAATTTGATACATCAAGTGGAAATAATGTAAAAATCGATGCATCACTCGAGAATTTGATGCATCACGTGGAAATAATGATGCATTACGGGGGAATTGTGATGCATTTGTGGTGGTGCATGGAGGTTCTTCAAGGTTCTTCGATGCATGGAGGTTCTCCATTGAACCCACCTCTATATATATATATATATATATATGTTCAAGTGTGTACCACCTCTAATGCAACACACCAGAATGTACCACCCTTAAAAGTAATTTTTTTGAAATTTTTTTCATGAACATGTTCTAATTAACATTACACAGATCATATGTAAATTTCACGCAAATCCGAACACTTCAAGTGCATGAAAACACGCATCACATAAATACACGTTCACATGTCTTCAAAATTATGTAAATGTGTGTTCACATAATTTTTTAGGAGCTAGGAGATGTGAATGTATATGAAATTTACATATGATCTTCATAGTGTTAATTAAAACATGTTTATGAAAATTTTTTTTAAAAAAACCTTTTATAAAGGTGGTACATTCTGTGCGCTGCATGTGACACCCTTGCCACATTTAACCTCAATTACATTACACCCAGGATTAATCACCAACATACAATGACATAATGATCTGAAATGCTTAATTAAAGTGCGGAAGCATAAAAGTACATAATTAAAGTGATACAACAGTTTCCCATTATCCAATTACAACGCTGAGTAGTAGATATTCTTCAATCACTTGAACCAACGACCTAGCTAGACGGTCCGGCTGTAGACTTTCCTTTTCCTGTAAAAACGTCAACAACTGAGGAGTAAGCGAATGCTTAGTGAATACACAGATTTACGCATTTTATAAATGTTTATGATGCCCACGAGAGTACACCGACGACACACGTCGTGCACTCCCCACGTACACAAAGTACGACACACATGAGCCGTCGCTCCTACGAGCCCAAAGCTCGGTATGAAACCCAACCATCTGAGATAGAGATAACATCGGGGATGACATACTGCCTACCAGAACCTCGGAGGGATCAGCTCCGGGTCATATAGCGCAGTACCATCGGAGTAACAGATGCGACCCACCGGTCCATCGTTAGATGCACAACAAACGAACGGACATGCAACAAGTATGAATGTGCATCTAAATCTACGCAAGTTAGTAGAATTCCAAACGATAAATGAAGCAACATGTCTCAGCAGGCAATAGCTAACATAAAGCAGATATAAACATGCGAAATCATATGTACTCACAGTGGGTGCGTTTTTAAACTTTAACTAATATTATTTCTCCTCGGGCTTTCAACCGGATCCACAAAGTACCCCACTGTGGGTTAAACAACACCACAAGGGACCTGTTAAGTCAGTTGTATCAAAACATTGTGTCAATAATTGTGTAATTCCATAAAACCAAATTTTATAATTTATCCAACTTCAGTATCAACTTTCATAATCCAACTTAAATTACAAATTTAAACTAATAACTTCAAATACAATAATTTAAATCTGAGGATGTTACACTGCATAATGGGTGGTATTCACTCGAACCATATTCTATATATATATATATAGAGGGGGGTTCAATGGAAAACCACAATGCACCTGAAAACTTGTGAAAACCGCCCTGCATCACCACAAATGCATCAAATTTCCCGCGTGATGCATCAAAATCTCGCGTGATGCATCAAAATTCCCGCGTGATGCATCAAAATCTCGCGTGATGCATCATCTTATTTACGATCATGTCACCGCGTTTTTCATGAAATGCACCAAATCGGACGGTTTGCGTAGGTTTTCATAGTTTTCACGTGCATAGTGGTTTTACATTGAACCCACCCCTATATATATATATATATATATATATATATATATATATATATATATATATATATATATATATATATATATATATATTTATAGACTAAAGATATTTTGCGAACACTTTATTTGTTGTGAACATTGTGAACAACAAAAAATAGTTTTGTATCTTATGAATCTTGTTGAAAATACTATCAAACCCTTCTATTAACATATATTAATTAATCTTATTGGATCGTATGGATTTTATTGAATCCTATGAATTTGTCGAATCTTATGAATCTTGTTGAATTCTATGCATCTTGTTATAAAAACTACTATGAACCTTTTGAATGTTCTGAATGTTGTTGTAGACACTTTTATGAACCTTTTGAATCATATGAATCATGTTACAAACACTAGTTGATACATGAATGATTATATGTATTTTTTATTTGTTCACAACGAATAACTTGTTCACAATGGTTCTCATCCCCCCCCCCCATATATATATATATATATATATATATATATATATATATATATATATATATATATATATATATATATAGAGAGAGAGAGAGAGAGAGAGAGAGAGAGAGAATTGTGATCAAATAAGAAATCAAAAATTCGTAAGAAGTGAGTGAAATGTTAATTCATTTTGTTATTTCATAATTTAACAAAAAAATGTTAAATCAAAAGAGAACCCATTGTTTTTATTTATTTATTTTATATCTCATAAATATTGAACTTTGTGTGTGTGTGTTATAATGTTGAAAAGGTACACGTGGTATTGTAGCTGGAAGTGGAGTTTTTAGTGTGGAAAGGCCAAAAGAGATGATATCCCAATTGGCCATTATATTATGACCTGGTTTGATGATAGTTACTTTAGAGTTTTGAAGGGAAGTATATGTCAACACGTTGACCATTTTTATACCATATATGATTTGAGGATTTTTATGAACATGATATTTGCAAATTTTGTCAAAGGGTTCAACTGAATTTTTTTTTTTTTTTTTTTCAAATACATGTTTTTTTTCTCATTATTATAATATAATTATACGTTTTTATTGAACATATCAAAATACAATAAATTAAACAATTTATTTCTTGATGAATATTTATGATAACTGATACAATTTTTATGGTTATTTTTGGAAAAAAATAATTTTACTTTTATCATTTCGTAATTTAGTCACTAAATTTTTTTTGGGATTATTTAAGTCTTTGGACATTTTTTTTAATCTTGTTCAAAACTAAATATTTTTGACTTACTATCTGTTAAGTTAGTAAAAGAATTGCTTAAATCGAATGATTTGATATTGGACAAAAAACCAAAATTTCTTCATCATCTAACAGTCAAGAAATTGAATCTATGTTCATGAAGATAAACAAAAATGAGTTTTTTCAATATTATTCCTAATTTTTAATGTATGACATTACATTTTACCATTAACTATTGAAATGATTTCCATAAACAGATTATAACAAAGTATATCAAGAAACTATCTTAAGTTGTTTTATTATATTAGTGGGTATTTCATTTTTCATTCTCGTCCACATCTCCGCTGGGTATTGAGGATAGGGTTTTTAAGATTCTAAAAAATTATTAAGTTTACACTACAAATTATAGTTTTAAAAAATGAGGTATTTGTGCAAAAAACCTTAAGTTGGACTATTTTTAAGATTAAAACCTCCAACCATTTTTCATTACACAAAAATTTCTCAATCGGTAAAATTTCACGGAATTAGGATATTACCGGATGTAAGCGATTGAAAGTCACATGCGACTGTCGATAAGTCATCAGTGACGAAAGTTTGCCAAAAAATTAAATTTGAAAAAAACACAGATTTGAACAAAGATTTCAAGAAGAATGTGGATTTGAATCATAAAACGCAGACAACTGAGATCATTGGAAAGAAGATTCGTCGGAAGCGAAATGTTGGTCGGTAGATTGCAACCGGTTATTAGGTTGTAAGTCATTTTAATAAAAATCTCATTTTGATACGTTTTAGTCAGTTGAGAGTTTTTTATGCAATGAGAAATGATTGTGAGTTTTAATCACAAAAATGATCCAACTTGAGTGTTTTTTTACACAAATTTCCCTTAAAAAAAATATATACATGTATATACATTTTAAAACAAATTATCACAACCTTTTTTTGGTTATGTACATTGATAAATAATAATTTATAACACAACTAAAATAAAAAATATATAAAGAGCTTAAAAAACATATAAAACAATATAATTAGAAAACATAAAAGATATATATATATATATATATATATATATATATATATATATATATATATATATATATATATATATATATATATATATATATATATATATATATATATATAGAATATGGTTCGAGAGAGTACCACCCTTATGCAGCGCACCAGAAGGTACCAGCTTTAAAAAAACTTTTTTTAAATTTTTTTTTCATAAACATATGTTAATTAACATTATGAATAACATATATAAATTTCACATACATTCACATCTCCTAGTTCCTAAAAAATGATGTGAACACACACTTACAAAATTTTGAATGTATGTGAACGTGCATTTATGTGGTGCGTGTTTTCATGCACTTAGAGTGCTCGGATTTGCGTGAAATTCACATATGATCTGTGTAATGTTAATTAGAACATGTTCATGAAAAAAATTTTCAAAAAAATTACTTTTAAGGGTGGTACCTTCTGGTGCGCTGCATTAGAGGTGGTACTCACTTGAACCTAAATATATATATATATATATATATATATATATATATATATATATATATATATATATATATATATATATATATATATATATATATATGATTGAGATCACATAAGAACCCTTTAATTCCGTGAGAACGCGAGAACCCTTCAAATGTATAAATTTAAAAATTAAATTTATAACCTGAAATCATTATTGATTTTCAATATTAATAAATATCATAATCTAACATTAAAATTATCTTTAAAATTTAAATTAATCAAGTTTTACGCTAAATGCACAAATCAAGAGTTCAAAAGGTATGTACAAAAAAGTGTTAGGGAATAGGGACTTGCTTTTTGCCGTTTTGAGAATTGGGAAGTTTTTTTTTTCTTTTTATAATTTTGGACTGTGGAGAGGCCAAAACAGTATCACAATTTTGGACTATGGCTTGGTTTTTAACTTTGTTTTGTTCGTTACATTTTGAGTGGCAGAATAATGTCAACGAGTTGACTCGTTTGCTTATGATTGAGGATGTGGTGTGAACACGAGTTGACCCATTTGCAAATTTTGTCAACTGTTGTGCTTTTTTTTTTTCCTGTTCAAAAAAAAAAAAAAAAAAAAAACTGTTATTATTAAATCTTAGCGGATACTATTTTGTTTTAAAATAATAATAGATTTTGTTCCAAAGTCAATTATTATATAGATTTTGTCACTATTAAAATAGAGTAGACATCTTATTCAAATATGATAAATGAGTGGTTCTTTTTTTGATTAGCCATTGAACATTATATACTTTTTGTCACTATTCTTGATAATAACATACGATATATAGCCGGTATGATTATATGTATCATTAAATCACTAGATTATTGATAGAATTTTTTATGAACAAGGACAAATCGTCGTAAAATAAACTAAGAAACTATATTAAAGATGTTTTCATACTTTCTATGCAATGTGCTTTGAAGAATCCAAATATAAAATATGTAATGATTGGCGTAAAATCAAATTCTTTTAAAAGCTAGTAAGGTAACATACTCTTTGAGCGATTGACCTTCAAAACAAGAGCAATTAAAGGTTGTGTGTATGTTATCAGATTCGTTAAAATTATTTAATTGACCGGGCTAACAAATAAATATTTATAATTTAAAATAGAAAACATAATCTAATATTCTCTTTTGTTTGCTTAATAATTTATAATTCGTGATCTACCAGAATGATACCAAATGAGATCGCGCATGTCACTTATAATTGGGTTGAAGGATTTGAAGGTTATGATTGTGTGATATAATCAGATTCGTTAAAAATTATTTATTTGACCTTCATTACTATCACTTTCCAATTACCTCATTTTGAAACTTTTATCTATCGATAGATTTTATAAAACATACGATTAACAATTAAAAATTAAAGTGTAATTATACCAAATAATACAAATTTTCTAGGCTTAAATATCATTGGGTTTTTGTTTAATTTTAGCTAAAAACATTATTCGTTTTAATTTTAATAAAATGATTTGGTTTTATTTGTTATATTTTTATTACTTATTTAGTTATCTAGACATTAAACTTTTAATTTTTTTTGTTTCATTCGAGGCATACATTTTTTTAATCAAGTTGCACACTTAGTTTTTTTTTTTGTTTTTTAATAATATAAGTTGCACATTTAAATTTTCGCCCGTTGCACACATTAAATTTCAAAAAAAATTACACTACGAAATGAGATTATTGGGGAAGGGACCCGTTGCACGGGCTACCCCTCCCCAAAGCATAGGTCCGCCTATGGTGTGTAATCAGGGATTTGGAGAAAATTTTAGTTTCATATTTATATTGCATAGTCTAGCTTTACATGCAGTCGAGCGTCCACACACACATACAAACATACATACATACATAAATACATACATACATACATACAAGTGTGTGTGTGTGTATGTGTTCTTTTATATACATATAGATGTATATATATATGTGTGTGTGTGTGTGTGTTTTTATATACATATAGATGTAGTGTGTGTGTGTGTGTGTATGTATATGTATGTATGTGTGTGTGTAGATATACGTGTACATACATACATACATATACACACACACAAACGTGTCTGTCAGTCTGTGTGCATGTAGATGTTTTTGGAACCTAAATTACTATATAATTAATATTATTGGGAAAGGTGGGACCCGAATACATGAATGGTACTCAATGTACGTATTTGTTAACTTTCTAACACCTAATACTTTTATTTCTTATTTTTCAAAATTTAATGTTCGTATTATCTTTCTAAAGTAAAATAATACATTTTTAAAGAACGTTATACTGAAAATCACATTTTAAATGTGACAATTTTATTGTTAAAGCTTTTCTCATATTCCTTACAACGTTGAAAATTTCTCATATGATCTCGTGTGTGTGTGTGTATGGGATAGTTCTATGACATTTTTTTTTATATGGGTAACCGAATAACCATTTTAAAAATTCATTTTTTCATCAAAATTTTTATTTTTAATGAATTCAATCATTTATTATTATATTTTTAAAATGTTTTGGTTGATTCATAAAATGCGATATTTTATTTGTGCAACTTATGATTTTATGAAAGTACAACTTGTGGTATTCAAATATTGATAAAATTTTAAAATAATTTATTAAAAGTTTTTATTATCTTAAATCATATAAATAAATTTAAAGTATAATAGCTAAACAAGTAATAAATAAAAACCGAACAAAATTAAAAACTCAATTACCATGTTACATATTTAGTCTCATAATTAAATAAATATCCAAATAACTAGCCCAATACCCTAAAAACAAAATTACTTTTTTTTTTTGGCCTTATGCTCTAAATCAAATAACTAATAAACTTAACCTAATTGCGGATTAAAAAACCCAACAATAAAATCAGTTCCTCTTCTCATTGATCTAACGAGATGAAAAAAGACAAAAGAAAAGCAAAGCAGCTTTACTGCAACCAGCAACCTATTGGCGCCACCACCAGAAACAGTAGGAGCCTACCACCATCTTTGACATTCACTGTCCATGGTCAAGTAGGTTACCAACTTTAATCTTTGTCGTTAAATCTTATGAAATTTAAAGTATTTATACATTTGTGTTAATTGAACTTTTATCTATGATTTTTCATGAAAAGTTTGTGTCTTTATAGACTATTATCTAAATCTAGGGTTTGCTCATTGACAGTCTAACTTGATAAAATCTAATGTCTGTTCATTGAAATTTTAAGTCTTTATAAACTATTATTTTTTATTATTTTAAGTCGAACAATTCCATTTGTTGGTTCGATTTGACAATTTAAATCTTTTGAATCATCCAATAGGGAATATGACGAAATAATTGCGCTACAGATGACCCTAGAACCCATGTCCTACATTATGTATGACTATTAGGGAGCTTTTGGTACACAGATTGTTTTTAAAAACAATAAAATTTGTGACAAGAAACTTTTTTCAAAATTTATTTTAAGTAAGTAATTTAAGAAAATGTCCACGGTATTATTTGAGTTAATAAACTAGTTAAATAATAATTATTTAAAACTTAATAATATATTTATCGACAATATCAATATACTTCATTGTAAACTTATTTACTGTTCATAGAACCGTGAAACATGCAGACAGTAAAACAACTGATTTATTTTATTACTTTATATATATAATATATAAAATTTTTGTTTAATATGATAACTTTTGATATACATTGTCTTATAAAAATTTGAATATATAACAGGTATGAAGTTGATCAATGTATTATTTTATACATAATATATAACTCTTTTGATTTTTTTATACATTCGCTATTATATATTATAAAATTTCTAATATACCATTATAATCACATTATTTTTATTTATATTCGATATAATTTTTTTAAATAGAAACCACTATCTTGTTCAATAAACAGTGAACATCGCAGTCAAGCAGTTCAGGTTGACGGGTTAACAGCTAACTTACTTTATCACCAAATAAATTTTTTTATTGTATTAATTCCTTAATTTTAAAACAAATAAAAAAATTTGTATTTTGTATATGTTCACATTTAATTGGTGGTGTTGTTACAACTTTTTACATTAACGAAGGGTCCATTAAACAAATTGTATTTATTTAATTATAAACGTATGACCAATTTGACTGATGTATCCAGATTCCAGAAGATCTTTAGGCTGACGCCAGAGGCCTTGACATATCTTTAAAAACAGATATAAAAATATAATATTTTTTATGTCTTAACTGTCATTAAATATGCACATACATACATATATACACACTCAACTTTCACGGAGTCTCGTATTAAATTGGTGTTCTATATTAAATGTACACCAGTACATATTTATTACGTTAAAATGTTCTATATCATGTAAAATTACAATATATACATGTTCAAAAGTTTATTACGATTGATAAATTCACGACATTTGAAGTCACTACGATAAAAAAATGTTCTATTTAATGTAAAAGTACAATATTCATATGTTTAAAAGTGCATTATCAACTTACATCATTTAAACAAGCGCATAATGTTTTAATATTACACTTTTGCAATAAATATACAAATTTATGGTAATGAACTTCAATGATGTGAACTAGCCAATCTAATCCACTTTTGCACATATGATGCGTACAACGTTAACTCTAACATGATTATGAAAAATAAAAGTTTTTAAGGATGATACATTTGGATGCACTAAATTTATACATATATTTTTGAACCCGTAAATATATATAAATATATATACACATACATACATACACACACGTGTATATATACGTGCATATGTATATTTGCATGCTGCATGGATCTAATCACAACTTGTAAATCTTCAAAGAATCTTAGCTATTAATCTATTCTAAAAATTTAGAAATCCATGAAATTAAAGCATGTGTTTTATATCCATGCATTGATGTATTTATTATAATAATTAATTAAAATCCGTAACCAACATAATCGATCACGCACAAATTAAAAGTAAGGAAGTGTATATAATTCTAATGCTTCCAAAGTGTCAAATCGAAATTAGAATCAAAATCATCGTTCCAATCAAACCCTTTTTTCATGCCCGGTGGTGTAATAACCAATCCCTCCGCCATGCTATCGTAAAAACTTGGCATGTTAAACAACACCTCTTCGTCCACAAACGTCATCTCCGATGCCATTTTCTCATTTTCGTCGCTTTGAAAAGATAACGACGATGAAGATGCCTTGTTGTCGTGACATTTTGGTTTAAAACCATGAGCTGCTTCAAGAGCTGCCTCCTGAATATCACGAACAGAAGAAGACTTGGCTCGTCTAATCAGACGAGCCGAATCTTGAAAATTAAGTGGCGAGTTATCGCCACGTAAGGTCAGGATAGCAGCATCATAAGCCCTGGCTGCCATTTCAGGGGTTGGGAACGTACCCAACCATATTCTTGATTTCTTGTTGGGCTCTCGGACTTCACACACCCATTTGGAACCGTTTCTTAACCGAACGCCTCTATATATTGGGTGTCTGGTCTCTTTAAACTTCTTCCTACCCGCTTTTCGCTTAGGAAGGCTTGTCGATGGTGGTGCATATGTGTTGTTAGTCTCGGTTTGAGAAGACGACGAAGAAGACGGTGAAGAAGAGCCATCATATTCTATGCTTTCCATTTCGTAATTGAATGAGGGATTTAAGAAGTTGATGTGTATATATAGTGTGAGTTTAGTTTTCATGAAAAAGTAATAAAAAATAAAATAAAAAAAATGTAAATAGAAGTGGGTGCTCCCAAAAAGTGGACAAGAAAGATGTCTCTGTACACACACGTGATGCAACGCATGGAAGGCGAGGCAATTTTGACATTAAAAACACGTGCCAAAGTTGATTGCCATCATGCAAATTAAAATAAAAAAAACCGATTAAATTATAGAATTATATAAATAATAGAAAAGGAGGACGGTTCCTGTGGTCCACCACTGTCTCTATCGATGAGTTGGAGTCTTGAAGATATCTTGATACGGACATATATTTTGGCTTACGTCCGTATATATATTTAATTTGTTGAATCCAAATAAAAAAAATACACACAAACCACACACGCATATGGTTTGAGTCAGTACCCATCGTTATGCAGTGCGATAAAAGATACATTTTAAAAAAAAGCTTTTTGCGAGTTTTTTTTTCCCATAAAAATGTTTTAATTAACATTATAAAGATGGTATGTATGTTTTACATATATTCACATCTTCTAACTTCTTAAAAATAATGTGACCGTACACTTACATAATTTTGTATGTATGTAAACGTACACTTATATGATGCATGATTTCATGTACTTAGAATGTGTAAATATACATGAAATTGATACACTATCTTTTTAAAGAATTATGCATCAAATGCATTGTTGTTCACTAAAGTTTTTCGATAAACATTTCATCCTCTCTTGAACTATGTATATGTGTATGTATGTATATTCGCACGCGCACACACACACACATATGTATTCAATGGAGAATTAGAGTTTATCGAAGAACCATAATGCATAACATGAGAGTTATTGTACACCATACATAAGGGATGATGCATCATGTGGGGATCAGTATGCACAATCCCCTTTGCATGCGTCGGAGTCTTCCCGTGTGATGCATACCCCCCATGTGATGCATAATATCTCGTGTGATGTAAAATCCTCTCGGTTGATGCACAATGTCATCTTTTTACAATACATTGTGGTTCTTCAAGTTTCTCCAACAAGGCTCAGATGCATAACGAATTGGAAAATCAACATGAAATGCATCAACATCTTCATCATCTTTTTTGAATTTTGTGTAAATTTTGTTAAATTTGAAAGTGTATTAATTGAATGTGTTTAGCATTTATTATTTATTTATTTGTTAGAATATTAAATTTAATATAAAATTAAAATTAATTTGAATAGATATATAACTTTTCCGACACTACACAAAATATCCTCCCGTATTTGATCTTGAAACTGGATGTATAAAGTTTTTCAACGATTTACCTTTTTGTCATTTAATCTAAACCATACAATTTTTTGATCTTATAAATTCAACATTCGACAATGCATATGATTCAACGATTTAATTATGTAAACACTAATTCAACGATCACTTAGAGTGAAGGGAGTACCTCCCTTTCCCAAACCCATCTTTCTGTACACGTCAGCGCCACATCAGCTTTTCTCTCTCCACCTTTCCCCACCTTTCTAACTAGGAAATACCCATCTTTCTATATCTTTCCATCTTTCTTAATTTTTTTTTAAATAAATTCATTTTAACTAACAAAACAATTATTAGAATTAAAATAATTAATTTCATAAATATTTAAAAACTATTACAAAAACTAAACATTAAAAATGACCCAATTAAAATAAAAAAATACATAACAATAAATAAAATTAAAATTACGAATGAACATTAAAAAAATACAAACTAGCCGTCTAAATTTGGTATTTGGGCAAGTGCAATATGTTTCACGAGATCTGATTGAATGTTATTGTGTGTTTCCTGATTACGAAAGTAAAATACGAAACTGTACGAACGAAACAACAATTACGAAACTAAAATAAAAAAATACAAACATTTATGAAACTATAATAAGAAATAGAAAATAAAATTAAAAAATTATAAAAGTTAAATATATATATATATATATATATATATATATATATATATATATATATATATATACAAAAACAAAAAAAAACAAAGAACAGAAGTTCTACAAAAAGAAAAGGAAAAGAAGGGGGAAGAAGAAGGAGAAGCGGGGTGGAGCGGGGAGGGGAAGCCGGGCGGGGAAGGGTTTTCACGGGGCCGCCGAGGGGGGGCGGTGTAGCCGCCGGGGAAGGTCCTAGGTGGCCAAGGCCGCATTGCAGCCGGGTGGGTACTCCTCTCGGCCTTATGGATCAATACAAAATCTGTGCCAAAACTTTAACTTTATGAGTGAATCAAACACAAAATCCATTGGTGAATCAATTGCAAAGTTCATTCATATGAATTGGCTACAACATCCATCAATGGCACAATGTTTGTGATTTAATTATAGGCTTTGAAGCTTATGATTCAATTGAGAACTCTATGAGTGAATCCGTTAAAATATACATCAATGAATCATTAATACAATCCCTAACTGAATCAAGTACTGAAACCAAATATAAGTATATAACTTTCACTGGTAAATATATTTAAATAATGAACACTCGTGTTAGAGGATGGATTAGTGCAATGAACACTCGTGTTAATAAAATTAGTAAGGCATGAAAACATTTAAAGAATGTTTTCAATTAAAAAGTTTCAAAACACGATTTAAGATTTTCTTTAATTTAAACATAAATTATTGACAAACATAATGACAAAACAAAACTTTCTACAAATGAAGTTCAATTTGTTATCTAATTTCTAGAAAAGAAAGTCTGGGTCAAAAATCAATCATTTGTTATATGAACAATTCGTTTTTTCAACGTTGTGACGGGAAAATTAACGATGTTTAGTTTTGCTTTATAATAAAGATTATTAAAATTGAATCAATTAACGATGTTTGGTTTTGAACCATTATGATATTTTATTTTTTCAAACAAAAGAACTATTCTGATTTTAATTAATCGTTATACAAAAAATGAATACAATTTTAATTTTTTCAATAAAAGTCAATACACCATTCAGAATTTAATTTTTATTTATTAAAGAGCAACGAACCATTCCAATTATTGAATTTTTCAAACCATTTAGAATTTAAATTTTTAGTAAGTATTTGTAATGATAAAAACTACGAACCATTTTGATTATATACTTTTTCTAAATGATTAGATGGATAATATCTCAAAAGAAACACCCGATCATGTTTTCAATCTTATCTATCTCTTCACTTGTACCTTTCCAATTCTAAACCGACTAAAAGAATTCTATTAAAAATATTTTACTTTAAAATCCAGAAAAGTTGATAAGACATGGTAATTATAACGGTAAATATATGCATTTGAAGGTAATTGAGACATTGAGACCCCAAATGTTTCTTCTTTTTATTGTTAATAAGTTTTTTGAACAGCAAAAAGGTAGAACTAACCGGGAGTTTCGGCATAGCCATCACCCCCGCCTAGAACACCCGAATATCATAAATTTAGATAATCAAAGTAACATACAACTAGCAAGAAACTAGCAAATTACAAGAGAAGCAAAAGTAGTCAAAAGAAAGAAGAGGGACAAACAACCCACAACGACCAAATTAAATCCCTATAATTTGTCCTATATTTTAACCATGAGAATATGTTTTCAATGATCTCATCCTTTATCACCTAAGCAGAGACTTTTCCTTTGTTGAAAATTACCGAATTTTCTGGTCTTCCAAACCATCCAGATTAAGCCTCCGACCACTGTTTCCAAAAACTTTTGCCTCTTGATCGATTTACCCGACGTACATATCAACTCAATTAATTGCTCCAAAGATTGATGTTGAACCACTGAAATTTCACACCAATATAATATCCAATCCCATTAATTCCACACTAATCGAGCATTTATAAAATTTATGTTCCACAGTTTCTTCCTCCCTACCACATATTGCACATAAAACTGATTCAATACAAACATTCCTAGCTGCCAAATTCATTCTCGTGGGAATTTTTCCTAACATTACTCTCCATTAAAAACAATTAATAGAATATGGTAATCACCCATTCCAAAAGCACTTACACCTCCAATTTAATGAAAGTGCACCCTCAATCATAACTAGCTAACAGAAAAAGTACCGGATGAGTTACCACTCCACTTCTAAAAATCTTTACCTGTTTTTAGCTCTACACCTTTCAACATGCATTCTAATTCCAAGATTCCCTCAAACAAGCTGCTGGAAACCACCTCCCTTGACCAAATCCAGTTGTAGCTTATCTCAACATTATTGTAAGTAATTCTCTTATTTACCATACATGATTTTTCAAATTCTAACTCATATAAAGATGGAAATAGACCCTCAAGCGAGCCACTCCCCAACCAACCGATCGGTCCAGAAATGAGTTTTACTTCCATCTCTAACAGTAAACAAATCATCAAGATGCAAATTATAAGAATCAAGAGACATACGTGCTTTTACAATATTCAGCCACGGACCCGCACCACTTTTCTTTGCTATGGAATTTGTTACATCCTCGAATTTTAAAATTATTGTATTGAGGTTTATTAGTTTAAAATTGTAATTTAAGTCGAATCGTATTTTAAATAATTATAAAAGTCGGTTGCTTTATTCAGAAATTGATGATTTAATTTATTAAGTTTATAAGATTATTATTAAGTGGTTGAGATGATAAAATAAAGATTTAATCTATATTTAATGGAATTTAAGAAATTGATTTCTATTTTGAAGGATTATGAAATTATAGAATTTCTAGTTTAATTATTTGAGTATGATAATTTTTAAGTGATATTGATATTGAAATCAAGACACAAATCGGTATTTAAGAAAATTAGAAGTTGTGGGGTGAATGTGTAAAAGATAGAAATTAAGAAAGGGAAATAAAAGACATAAGTCTTTTATTTTTTTCATTTCAACTCTTTCTCTTCTCCCTGCTCTTTTCTCATCTCTCAAAAGAAACCACGGTTCCTCCATTCTCCAAATCAAGAGACCAACTAAGACATCAAATTGGAGGCTGAAACTTCAGATTCGAGTTGCTTTGGAGAAGCTATAACCGTTGCAACAAACAATTTAAGGTAAATAACCCTCTAAAATTGTAATTTAAGGTTTATGTTTCGGGTTTTGATGAAAACCGAATCTGAGTTTTACGGTTCAAAGTGTTTATGCATGTTACATATTATGATGGGTTTATATAAATCAAGCGTTGTGGTAGTTATGTATAAAATTTTAAGTCTTGATTCAAGCTATAAATATGATTTTTCAAGAGTTTAAGTCGAAGGTTCTGTGTGTTGCATAAAATACCGAAACTACATGGGGGGTACCGAAACCTTGATGGTTTCGGTATTACATCTACCGAAACCTCCCCCTCTCTACTGAAACTATATACCGAGACTTTACATGTACATGCATGATACTGAAACCATAAGCCTGTACCGAAACTCATATAGTACCGAAACCTTTTGAGAACTACCGAAACCATGAAGGTTTCGGTACACACTACCGAAACTCTTCATATACATGGCAATATACTGAAACTTTTTATAACTATACTGAAACCTTATAAGTACCGAAACCAGAAAGGGAGGTACCGAAACCTTTAAGGTTTCGGTACATATACCGAAACTACAAGAATGTACTTAAACTTGGTACTGAAACTTTTATATATACTGAAATCTTGTGAAGTGGGTACAGAAACCTTTAAAGTTTCAGAAATCTCTACTTTTCCAGATACAATAAAAATAAATACACACACACACACACACACACACACACATATATATATATATATATATATATATATATATATATATATATATATATATATATATTCAACATCTCGGTTGGGTTTTATTGATGAAAATAAGTATAAACGGTTGAACATTTTGGCAATCTCAAATATTGGAGATTAAAAGTATAAACTTCAATATAATTTCAACGGGTTAACACAATAACTCGAGAAACTTGGCGAGACTCATTATTAAACGAGAGATTGATGGTATTATTAAAGAGGATTTAATTTTAAGTTTCGGGTGTTGGTTCCGAATGTTGTAATACTTATGATTGTACAAATTGATGCCAATTTGTTAAAGAACAAGTAATAATGATATGTTTATCATATGGAAATGTAACAGGTCCCTTGTGGTGTTGTTTAACCCACAGTGGGGTACTTTGTGAGTCCGGTTGAAAGCCCATGGAGAAATAAGATTGCTTAAAGTTTAATAACGCACCCACTGTGAGTACAGTAGATTTCACATGTTTATATCTGTTTTATGTTAAGCTTTGCCTGCTGAGACCTGTTGCTTCATGATTTGTTTGGAATTCTACTAACTTGCGTAGATTTAGATGCACATTCTTACTTGTTGCATGTCCGTTCGATTGTTGTGCATCTAGTGATGGACCGGTGGGTCGCATCGATTACTCTGATGTTACTGCGCTATATGACCTGGAGCTGATCCCTCCTAGGCCCGGTAGGCAGTATGTCATCCCCGAACGTACGTTTGTCTCAGATGGTATGTTTAATGCCGAGCTTTGGGCTCGAAGGGGCTGCGGCTCTGGTCCGTACTTGGTGTACGAAGAGGGTATACGATGTTTGTCATCGGTTTTACCCTTGGGCTTCATAAAAATTTATAAAATGCGTAATCTGTGTATTCACTAAGCATTCGCTTATCCCTCAGTTGTTGATGTTTTTACAAGAAAAGGAAAGTCTGCAGCCGGACCGTCTAGCTAGGTCATTTGTTCAAGTGATTGAAGCTTATCTACTAATCAGAGTGGTAATTGAATAATGGGATTGTTATTATAATATGTATTTGGGATGATTGTAATGTTACTGAGTATGTAGACTTAGAATTGGAACCTTGTAGCACCGTAGGGTGTTTGAAACAATTGTAATATTTATTTATGTATTTTTATTGCTTCCGCACTTAAATTAAGCTTTTAGATCATTATGTAATTAATTATGTGGTGTATAATCCTGGGTGTAATGTAAATGGTGGTTATTGTGGCAAGGGTGTCACAGAATTGCCGTTTTTTCCGTCCACATTATGAATTGCTTTTATAACTTTTAGCCAAAGAGCACCTAATATCACTTATTGTTAATAAGTGCTATCCAACCTTGAGTCGATTAAGAAAAGAAATTTGAATTTATCGTCACACAAATTTAAATCAGGTAAATTTTTTTAAAAAGATTAAATGACATGGCCACACAAAACTCCTGTTGTTTTAATAAGGCTAAATTGTTCCACAACATGAGCTTTATGGCTTGTGGGCCAAAGCCAATGAAGAACCTAATTTTCAACTTCATATTCACTTGGTTCTGAAAGAAAATCAACACAATATATTAATTAGAAAACTCGAATTATGTATATCAATTCTCTATGTGATGCAGCGTAGCAAATAGAAATATAGATTATTCTGTTGATTCAAAGAATTCCAGAACAATCTCTACTAAAAGTTTGTTGATTCTGTGAATACCAAACGATTAGGCTTCAAACAACCGATTTTGAACTCGGAAATTTGGAAAAGAGAGAAATTTTCTTAATTCATAAACTGTCTTCATACATAAGTCCAACACACTTTAAAAAGAAACAGGAAACTTAAAACGGGTCAAATAACCCAGCGGGTCGACCCAGGAAACAAAATAAAAACCCAAATAACCGATAAAATTCATAAAAAGGCCCGTAACTCTCATTCCGGGTCGAATTTGGGCCGAGTCAAAAGTTAGGGTCGTTTTCGTTTAGCCCCTTTTATTACGGGCTCTATCTTGGGCCTCCAGAAACATAATGGCCCGACCCTCTATACTTGGGCCTGCATCACTATGGATTCTCAAGTTGTATCAATATATAGTTTAAAATTTAGTTTTCTGGTTTTCTAACAATGATGAGAATTAAGATTGTGTTTAGTTGAGAGAATCGAAAGGAAAGAAAATGAAGACAAATTATTAGGTGGAAGACTTGAATTGTATATATAAATTCTCTTTGAAGTTTTAAGTTGTATCAATGTATATGTTAAAATTTAATTATTTCATTTCTCTAGCAATGGTGAAAAATTAAGTAAAAGCTAAAATTTAGGAAGGAAAATTATAACAACCATATAATTATTGTATTTTCAAATTTCATGGTCTAAAAACTATTGATATTATCCTCATTTCTTTTTTTCGATACTATCTATCAAACGCAACCTAAGTAGAAGCTAAAATAAAAAAAAAAAAAAAAAAGAGAGAGAGAGAGAGAAATACAACAATTAAGGTTAGTGTATTATCAAGTTTTATGATCTAAAGCCCAAAAATTTTATTGTTATTTGTTGTCTCTTCAATTTTCTTTAGCAAATGCAACCTTAATATTTCATATCTTCTCACATTCATTAATTTCTTATAATTCATTTGATAATGAAAGACCATCCATCAATATCAAGTTTTATAAAAAAAACATAAGTATAATTAATAATTTATTTATTGGTGTAAGTATAACCATATCCATTTACTTAGGCCAAAGGGAGTGGTTGGCAAGGATGTCAAGCAAATCTGTAGTCACGTCAACGCCACGTCAGCTTTGTTATTCTTTGACATTTTGATGTCATTCTGAGGTTGTGGATGTCATTCGATTTATCTTATTTTCATTTTAAACTTAAAATAAAAATATTGAAGTAAAAAATAACATTTAATTAATAATATTAAAATTAAACATAACATAAAAAATTAAAACATTCAAATTAAAAATTAAAACATTCAACTTAAAAATTAAGACAATAAAACTAAAAACATAACATTTTTTTTTTCTAAAAAACCATACTTAAAAATAAAATCTACAATCCCCATTTTTTTCTATTTCTTCCTTTTGTTTCATAGCGACTTCGAGTTGTTTTTCGGTTAATGACTAATGTCTTTGAAATAAATTCTCAGGTCACGAGCTTTATCTCTCTTGATGAACTCTTCCTTTTTTAAATCCAAATATTCGGTTAAATGATCTTGTAACCCAGCCATATTTGCCGTAATGGCTTCAAGATCTTGTAAACCCGATGTTAGCGTCGTACCGGAACTTGTTGTCGCTTTACCCTTACGTTTTGTTGTGTTCCTTCCAATCGGCCGTGTGGGTGGGGGAACCTCAAACGAGTCGCCGTCGTCGTGAAGGTTGATTCCAATATGCGCATCTGACGCCATGGTGTACTCGTTAGAGTCCGTTGCTTTTTATCGTTTAGACCCACGTTCGATAAAATCGTCGGTCATCGCAACACGTTGCCAAGTTGGAGAATCTTTTACAACCGACCAAACTTCGATATGTCGAAACGGATACCCATTCGTGTCTTTAAACATTCCAAGTGCTTTTTGTAGAATGTCGGCGTCGTTTTGCCACTTTCCCATTGGATGGAGTGAAATATTGCCGAAAATTTTTTAACAACGGCGTTGACATTCCTCCATTTTGTGTATAGTTGGTCTTTCGAACGGTAGTCATTTTTACCCATTTCTTGGTGGTACCGAAACCGAATTCGATTCCAAAAGTCCTTCCTATTTTGGTCGGTACCAGTAATAGGATCTTCAGAAACATCGAGCCAAACTCGTGTCAACGGCTTCTCTTCTTGTGGGGTCCAATGTTGAGTAGGAGCCCTCGTTGTTGTTTTCTTTTTTTTTTTTTTTATCTTTTGTAGTCGGCTTGGGTTCAGGAACAGGTTCGACTTCGGGTTGTGTTTCCGGAACGACTTCGGGTTGTGTAATATGTTGAGATGTATGAGTGCCGAATGGGGATAAGGTTGGGGATGAGAGTGGTTGGTACTCCGTAAACGGATTAAATTGTGAATATTCCGAGGGCATAAAATTCAGTCGAGTAGGCGTGACGCCATACTCTCGACCGTAAACGTATTGCGGAATAAAGGATATATATTTACCATATATTCTGTTTTATTCGCTTGTTAGAGTTTCCTAGTTTAGTCCTCTTTTCTAGCTAGGTTTTTTCTATTTATTGATTGGCTGTATCCTTTCTTCTCCATGAATGAAACAAATCAAGTTCGACTTACTGAAATTGATTGGCTGTATCGGATGCGGATGTCCCGCTCTGATACCATAAAGAATTTCAGTAAGTCGAACTTGATTTGTTTCATTCATGGAGAAGAAAGGATACAACCAATCAATAAATAGAAAAAACCTAGCTAGAAAAGAGGACTAAACTAGGAAACTCTAACAAGCGAATAAAACAGAATATATGGTAAATATATATCCTTTACGGAACACCCGCAAAGTTCATAAAACCCGCCGGAAAATATATTGGTTGATTCATTTGTATCGGGATCGGACGATAACATTGATTCGTCGAGGTTGGTGTGTTTGGATTGTTCGTCGAACCAGATGCCATTCGAGAGAGAAGAGTGTTTGAGGTTTGTGGAAATTTTTTTTTTTTTTGAATATTTGAGAGGTTTGTGTTTGAGTTGTGTTATTTTTTTAAAAAAATGTGTGTGTGTGTGTGTCTATATATATACACACACACGCACATGCAACGGTTAGAAGGGGGAGGGAGCTCGGCATCTCAATGTCGTTGCCAAGGCCATGCCTTCCGTTGCCGAGGTGACGGGGCAGTGTGCCCTCTCGGTACTGAGCGGATGCCATGGGTACCGAGACCCACCCCCTTGGCCTTGTTGATGTTTTTTGGTCATCATAATTATCGCCGCTGATAAAGTTTGTTGGCTTTCCTAGGATTTGGGTCCTACAAGGCTACCTAACAATTGAATAAAAATGGCATATGTTTTTATTGTGTGGTGAAAAAACTGATTTATTATGTTTTTTTGATGCATTTTATATCGATTCTTACTAGTTTGTCACTTTCTCTTGATGTAACAAAATAGTTGAATTAAAACAAATAAAACAATAGCTTTAAATTAAAACATGTTAATATAATAAGATATTTAAATTAAAATAAATGGAATACTAAATTAAAATAAAAACGTATGAACCTAACAAATATTTAATTAGAAAAAATAGTTTATATATTTTTTCATAAACATTATAATAAATCAAAAAAATTATTAACGTAAATAAATAGTTAGATACATACATATAAATATTTTAATTAATGAAACGTAAGATAAATAAATCTATATATTTATAAAATAATATAATATGTATATTATTAATTATTATGTTTATAATCATTAAAAACAATAAATTGTATTTATATTTTATTTTATTTTAAAAGTAATAAAATGTATTTATATTCAAAATAATAAATTGTATTTATTTTTAATTTTCTTTTATTTTAAAAATAATAATATGTATTTATCTTTTTAAATGAAATGTGGTGATGCTATGTGTCAATTTGTGTTCTCTTTTATTATTACTATATATATATATATATAGAGAGAGAGAGAGAGAGAGATATTATATTATATATAAACTAAAATCTATATTTGTAGTAATTAAAATATATTAATTAAATTAAAATAAAAGTTTTAAAAAATTATAAAACATAGATATTAAACCTATCAGTTTATAAAGTAAGAAAATAATACTTATGACATATAATAATAATATTCTTATATTATTTTAAATAATTTATAGTTGTGTATTTTTTTATTATATATATTTTATATACAGAATTTTATTAAAAATATTTACGTAATGCGTGGATCATAAATTAGTTTGTAATAAATAAGTTGAACATACAATAGAGACATAAAATAAAAAATTGAATATGCAAACGGGAAATTTTTTTAAAAAGTTAAAAATAAATATATTTTTAAAAGAATAAAAATGTGTAGATAATAATAAAAATTGAAAATTTAATAATTTATTACATTAGCATTTAAAATTTTTTAAAAAAATAAAAATTTATGAAAACGAACAAAGTTGAAAATAAATCAAATAGTTGAGAGAACAAAATTATTATTAAGAAAATGATAAAATTGAAGACCATTTTCAGAAGTAAATATATTTTGAGAGATTATTTTTAAATTTTGAAGTCTGAGGAATTTCATAATTTTTAGAGTAAATTACAGAAATTGTCTCTGTGGTTTGCTCAAAATTATGGAATGGTCTCTGGTCTTTAAAAATTGTATAAAAGTCTCTCAAAACACTATTTACTTGCAGAAATGGTCCCTCCATCTCTTAACTTTTTCTAAATGATGATTTTGCCTTTATTCTCAAAATCAATTTTGGTCTCTATAGTATATTATTAGTTTTGGTTTTAGTCATTTTTATAGTTTTATGTTTTTGTTTTTGAATTTTAAATGCTAATTTAATAAAATGTGATTTAATTATTTTATTTAATTAATTTATTTTAATTCTATTTTATATATTCAATTTATTTATTTACATTTCATTTGTTAAAATATTTATTTGTTTTTATATTTTTATACGTTACCAACTAACTATTTCATTACGTTAACATATTTTGATTTGATTATAATTGTAGAAAGAATATATAAATCAGGGGTTTTATTTCTTTTGATTAAAAATATTTTGTTACGTTAATACATTTCGATTTTAATTTAGTCTTTTATTCAATTTGAATTACACGTATATATGTTTTGAAACGTATATATGTTTTGTTACATACATTTCGAAACCTATATAATGAAATATACAAACCAAAACGTGTAGAAATAAATATACAAACTAAAACGTTAAAATTATAATTAAATCGATAGGTATTAACGTGACTATTTACGCAAAAACAAATAAAACTGCTAAGCTTATATTTTTTTTTTAAACTATAATAAAATTGTAACGTATTAAAATAAAAAATATTTAAATCAAAACAGATCAAATGTCAAGTCGACATAGTTTTGTTAAAAGATACATTTAACTCAGAACGTATTAATGTAACAAATATTTAAAATAGAATAAATAAAATACTAAGTTTAATTGAATCATATTAATGTAACAAAATATGTAAATAAAAACCTAAAAAAGACAAATTTTAATTCGAAAGGTATTAAACAACAAATCTTATTTAAAACAAATAAAATCGTAGATTTAAATATTTTTAGTAAAAATATAATTAAATATGTTAACACAATGAAATTGTTAGTTATTAACGTCTAAAAATATAAAAATCTATTAACATGTTAAAATAATGAAATGTAAAATAAATAAAATGAATAGATACAAGAGAATTAAAATAAACTAATAAAATAAAATAATTAAATCATATTTCATTAAATTAACATTTAAAATTCAAATACAAAAACAAAAATAACGAAAATGACTAAAATCATAACTAATTATATATAGAGGGACCAAAATTGAATTTGAGAATAAGAGCAAATCGCTATTTAGAAAAAAAGGTCAATAGATGGAAGGACCAATTCTGTAAGTAAATAGTTTTCTGAGGAACCATTTATGTAATTTTTAAAGACCAGTGATCATTTCCATCATTTTGAGCAAATCACAGGGACCACATCTGTAATAATCCAGAAGGTCATTTTTGTAATTACTCAAGAAATACGTCTATTAACCATTTAAACTAGTGTAATACCCATGCGGTGCACGGTATAAATTTTCTTATGCTTATAAAAACATAAATTTATGAAATGCCAAAAATAACAAACAATTTGACCATTAATGTTGATTGTATATTTAGAAGTATTTAATCAAAACCATTTATGTAAGTAAAATTTTAAATACACCAAATCTCAATAGAGTACAATCAAAATAAAATTTCTTGCAGATGATCTTGACCTTTGATATGAGCTCATCTACAATTACATTTCTAGCTTGGTGCATAGCATGTCAAGTTTATCGCCTTTAATAGGCTATCCCTGTGTTTAATGTACCTTCCATCCCTGCAGACATAATTTTTTCAGTAATAATTAGAGAAAACCACCACTGGTACTCCAGTTTTAATAGCAATACTGAATACACTTTTCTACAAAAAAGATAAAATAAATAAACAAATAAAAGCAGGTATTATTGATGTCTTATATTTTGTTTCAAACATACAATTATTTTCAACTAAAATATAGACCGGAAAGGAATGTACCTTCAAGAACAAAGTCCACTTCATATCCAAGCTTTCTTCTTCGCATACATCTCAACCCTCTTAAGTATTTTTTTAATGATCATAGAGCAAAGCGAAGCACTGAAAGTATATGATAAAAGGCCAAGTGGATTCTAGATGTGTGACAAAACAGTCAAGAAACTTGACTATACATGGCCACTGGATTCCAAATGTTACATGTTTCTTATTTTGACATCAAACTTACAACAAAAATTGTTTGGGTAAAGCACAATTAATCTAAACCCCAAACATATGAAACAATTACCAAAACCATCATCTCACTTGAAAAAAAAAACATATCTGATCATACATATAACTAAAACTTTTGGATCAACTAATGGTATTGAAGAACGAAGAAAAGGAGATGGAAATCTAACCTTGGGGACGATGAACAGCCAAAATTGTCACATGCATGTTGCACATTGGCTCATACCTATTGAACAATGATCATGAATAAGCAATCAAGTCATGGTGTTAAAGAGTCAAACATAAGATCAGTAACTTGTTGCCTTCTTACCAAAATAACAAAATTAATCTTATTTTAAATTATGATTCAAAGAGTTTGATATGCATGTATTTACACTATAGTTCTCAAAGACACAAACTCATAAACACTTCCATTTGTTCTCTTTTAGACTTTTACTCACTTCCTTTGAATGTTCTACACAATAAGGATGTTGAAAAGAGCGTATGAATGTAGTAATGGAATGGTGGTTGCACCACACGGTTATGATACGAAGACAACCATAGGGGGCAAATACTTGTTTCCATTGCTTAAAATGGTTGTACGTTGAGTTTTAAAATAAGCCTCCAATTTAAAACGACTAAGATTTATGCTACTTTGATCAATAGTTCCAATCTACCCATGTAGAGAGTTTACGTCTATTTCATAGGTAATATAAAAACCACTATTTTATTAAAGCCCATAATTAAATAAAAACCTAATATTCAGATGTCCTCGTTCACAGATTTTGAAATAACATGATCTGCTCACATGTAAACACTAAAACTCAACATCAAGAATCTTAAGTAGTCGAAGTGTCAAATGATGTGTAAATCATTTCTCAAACAAAAAAAATTGAATTACTTTACTGAAATCAGACCGAGAGACAAACCTGAAACTCGGACGACATATAAAGGATAGATTTCCCTTTCCAAAACAAAGCAGAATTTGTTTGTCTCCAGATTTATTGTGCTGCAGCGAGAAGGCCAGGGAGGAAAGCAGAGACGAATGAAGCAAACAATTGATGGTACCGAGAGGGAGACTGATGGTATTATACATGAGGCGGTAGACACAGTGTTCTCTCCTCCCTTTTGTAGTTCTGCATGTGTTATAAAGGGATGTTCATCATGCTACCGGTAACTGCATACTACAGAAAGCGGTTTAGGTGATGATGGTGGAATCTAAATATCCTTAAAACACTTGTACTTCGTTCATGAAAAAAAGTCTATACAACGGTGATTATTTATCCAAAAAATATCTAAAAATTCAATCAACCCATAGAGAAATCTTCTCTCTCCTCCAAGTGTAATACATATAAGTAATTATGAAGTAGAAGAATATACACGATTAACACTAATTGAAAAGGTAGCAATTAAACTATTTCATTTGTCTGTTCATCAATTGGACATATGATACTCAACCATCAAATGTTATGTTCTATGATTTTTTATTTAAATAATGGGAAGTGATTTATCTAAAAGGAATTCACACTTGAAGTCCATAGGTAATATGTTTACCATCTGGGCTGAACGAAGATATGAAGAACCCTGTTGTGAAATGTGAACCTTAAGTTTTTTTAATCAACTTATGAGATTACTTGGACATTGTGGAACTTACAACTTTTGTTTAAATTTCATGTCTTATCAATTAATAAAATTAATTTATTGGCCCCAGATTTACCATATGTAATGCAAGCTCCATGGGTTAATAAAGAACGACAACCACAGGCGACTCGCTACCAGTAACATACATTAGAAGTATCCAAGAATCAGCATGGATGAAACAATCATACCTGAAGCCAAAACCATAATGTATCTTTTAAAAAATGGTGTATCACATCATATCTCCATAAAAAATCGATTCTCCCGTATGAGGATCAAAAGCATTCTTGGATTTATGGGTTGCATATGACGGCTCGAGCCTGAGATACAGAAAATAGATATCACAAGCAATTAATTATGAGAAAAAAGATGGATAAAAATAAATCACGCCTAGAAGCGTGTTCAGGTCTACTTACAGAAGCACCACCATTTATAAAATGCAAGCTCACCAAGTGTATTAAGCATCCACTTCCCATTTATACAACAATGATATATAAAGCCAAGCTCTCAAATTACCAATACCTAAATTGTGTTTAAATGCCACATTTGAAATGCTTTGCTACATAAGTTGCACATGTATCCTTTAGATTTGAAATCGTAAAGTACAAACATAAACATCATGCAACATATTAAAAATGTAAGCTCACACTCTAATATTTCGTATACCATACTTCATTGTAGTAGTTGACATTTATTAAGCATAAGCTCATTAGTATTTATAAAATTTTTAGCAACCCATCTGAATCTACAGTGCAATCCGAAATATAATGCAATATTTGTTCATATCTATATAAGCAAGAAAGAGTTCAACACCACAACATAACACACAAATAATGACAAAGTGAAGCTAAATTAATAAATAATCAAAAATAGTGATGTTAATCATGTATAGAAATCATAAAAGGGGAAGATAAAAACACAATATCGCTCAAAATTGAACGCAACCTTATATATATGTTTTTTAAATTTTAACCAAGGAAATATACTAACCAAATTCATTGTGATCA
Organism: Centrapalus pauciflorus; assembly: GCA_020465985.1. NCBI lineage: Eukaryota > Viridiplantae > Streptophyta > Magnoliopsida > Asterales > Asteraceae > Centrapalus > Centrapalus pauciflorus. The sequence continues at coordinate 62,561 of JAANYP010005597.1, forward strand.
CATGCATAAAGATTACAAAAGTAAAAATTAACCAAACCTCAAGATTATATATAGTTAAAATCTGGCAAGCAACAATATGTAAGATTATACATTGAAGTAGACATTGTGAACTTGTTCCCTGACATTGATTGTATATTTGTCTGTCAAATACTTACAATTGCTATCTAAAAAAATATGTATGGCCACCGTGTGAGTGATAATGCCATGAAAAAGAATGTTAGACAAAATACGTGTTCTTGGTGCTTCCTCTTGCAAAAATTATAAAAGAAAGTACACCAAGGAACCAAGTATCATAAGAAATTTCAGCATTCAACAAAAGTTGAAGTCATCAAGAATAGATGGCAACTTCGATATACTATATAAATAATTACCAGGCAATTAAATCAATCAATATCTTCATACAATCAGAACGTTAAGCAACTCAACATGCAGATCTTTGTATTATGGCCAAAACAGAATCGCTAAAAAGGAAACGATATAAAAAGGGAATGTAAGCTTTCAAAAAAGTTTCAACACCATGAATGTTTTGATGCACTAAGAATACCTGTTGGACAAAAATCAATAATAGGTGAGTTTGGATTTGTCATCAGTTTTCTGTAATGCTCTTGAAGTGCATGGGAACTGCAGAAGAATTCTGTTAAACTTGTAAATTAGTATGGATACAAATCTAGGAAATAGAATTATAGCAGTTGAGACCATACAGCAAGGAAAACTCCTAATAGCTGATTAAATGGTTTAAAGTTTGAATGGAGAATCTAGCTAAAATCTTACACGTGATTGTCAAAGATCATTAAGATAAGAAGCAAATGAAGCATAATGATAAGGATAAAACCTGAAAGAAACACACACACAGATATATATATATATATATATATATATATATATATATATATATATATATATATATATATATATATATATATATATATATATATATATATATATATATATATATAGGGGTGGGTTCAATGGAAAACCACTATGCACGTGAAAACTGTGGAAACCTACGCATACCGTCCGATTTGGTGCATTTCATGAAAAAAGCAGTGGCATGTCGTAAATAAGATGATGCATCACGTGAGATTTTGATGCATCGAACGAGAAATTTGATGCATCACGCGGGATTTTGATGCATCACGCGGGGAATTTGATGCATTTGTGGTGGTGCAGTGCGGTTTTCACAAGTTTTCAGGTGCATGGTGGTTTTCCATTGAACATCCCTCTATATATATATATATATATATATATATATATATATATATATATATATATATATATATATATATATATATATATATATATATATATATATGGAAGATAATGAATAGAAAAAATAACATCCTATATAATACCAGTACATCACCAAAAAGCACCTGAGATGAAGTTTAGAAATTGATGAATGTTAATTTATAAAAAGAAAAGCACAAACAATCTTTGGCAATGGTAGCCTGTATATTATAAGGGATAATATGATAAATTGAAAAAAACTCTGAAATGAAATCCAACTTCATGTACGTATTATAAGTAAGTGATAATTTCTAGAAACCGGTGGTTAAATAAAATACGAAAAGGAAAGTTACCTCTGCCAGTAACGGTGATCTACATAATAACACTGCATCACCCAACACTACCCTTCTGCATATCTTAAAAGTTGTAGGAAATCAAATATCAAATAGTGTTGGACTTGTTTCTTGTGTCAAGTTTATATGAAAACTTACACGTGAAAGAATGAAATATGATTACTTGATATTGTAAAACAGAATCTGCATGACATTTTAACAATATTAGGAAGAACGTTATATTGCGTTCAATTGTTCTAATAAGTCAAAAAAAATCCCAAAAGTGCCAAAAATTTATCATTTCAAATGAATAAACAGTAAAGAGCTTGTATATATATAGAAACGCAAACCAAACCTAGAAACGAAATAGGCACAAAATGAAAGCTAAAGTGAAATTTGATTTGATTAATTTTACCTTTAAGTCTATGCCTCGGTGACCACGTTAAAATTTCTTGTGTTTTGCTTCACCATTCCCCTTGATCCGTTGATCGTCTCTTTTTAAAATCATTCTGATTTTTCCTTTATTTTCCTTAACATGTTACGCTCTTTATATAAACTCAAGCAAATGAATTAACAAATATGATGAACCAGAATGGGGATCAATTAACGAAACAATAGCTTGTTGAGTCATGATTAATAGATCGTTACCGTTTCCTAGAAATTTGAGAGGTGTATAACTGTGTATGCAAGATTAGTGTTGTAGCCTTTTTTGTCCCTGCAAAACTTTATCAAGTGTAAACACAAAGACCTCATGCTACCATTTTGCTACAAGTTCTAAACAATATATAAATTTATTTACATAAAAGTACAATTTTTATCCCCATAAGATGTTGAAACAAATGTACCTACATTTGTGCCACAGTTTGGACAATATTCATAAATGCTCAATATATATGAATTATACGACACCAAAGATAATGAACACCAATAAGCAACATTTGGACTTGTAAAAGGGACAACCAACCTTGGGAGGAAGCAGGTAAAATACTTGGAACATTTTATCAAACACCTTGTCTGCAACCTCATAATATCTGTTAGTAAAAATAAATGAAAAATCACCCAAGAATGTTACAAAGGAAAAACATAACCGCAGAATTTGAGACGAGTAATAATAGTCATTACCAGGGAGATTGGCTTGTTGATTCATCTGCAATCATGATGTGATGATCCTTGTTCCTTGTCAAATTATCTTACTGACTCTTTTGCATCCAGACTACCAACTAAAAGAAAGCTTAAGATGATGAACAATCAGAAGAAAGTTTACAAATGATCAATTGTTGAAATGGAGAAGAACAATCATCTAGCAACTTATGAATGATGGACAAAACTTGAGTATTTCGGTGGAGATTCTGTACCTATACGAGTAAAATAACATCTGAGCCCTGTGCAAGGCCGGAGATAACACAACTACTGAAATCCGCCTTGCTTCGTCCACCTTGACCATTAGCGTTTGCGTGACCTTTGACGGTGGCAAGAGACGTGATGGCTTTGACTCTGACGGCGTCACGACGAGGATGGTTGTTGTAGAGACTCTCGGAGGTAGCATTTGTACGCCGCCGGTGAGAGTGTCTAGATGGTGTAAATCTGGAGAGATTGTGTCTTCGTTTTCGATTTCGGTTTCAGATGAGGTTAGGGTTTGGGAATTCTGAAGAATCAGTGAAGCGAATATCAATTTCTTAGGTTGAGGGAGGAAAGAAAAGAGAGAAAAAGTCTGCTACCGGTTTTGTGTGGGTGAGAGGAGAAAATATGTGAAGACGTGTGCAGAAAATTTGGAAATCATGGATGTAACTGTTGGCGACGTGAGGGAATTCAGTTTCCTGAAACCAGTTTTTTGTGCATTAAAGTTGTGTACTCCATGCATAAACAGAAGTAAACTAATTAACACGGCTGAGATTAATTCCTGGGAGATCAGACGGCTGTTAATCACCCATGGAAATACATTCTCTCACTTCCATGGGTAATATATAGGTAGAATTAGATATTAAGTCATTAAAACTAACGGAAATTTTAGTTTCGTAATTTTAATTATGTAATAGTTTTTTAAATATTTATGAAATTAATTATTTTATATTTAATAATTGTTTTCTTAATTAAAATGTTAAAAAAATTAAGAAAGATGGAAATGTTAAGAAAGGTGGGTATTTCCTAGTTAGAAAGGTGGGGAAAGGTGGAGAGAGAAAAGCTGATGTGGCGCTGACGTGTACAGAAAGATGGATTTGGGAGAGGTGGGTACTCCCCACACTCTTAGGGTTAATATTGAAAAAACCCCACGGACTTTCATGTAATTATCAATTAAGTCACTAATTTTTTTTTTCCGAGTGTTTAAGTCCCTAAACAAATTTTGTATTATTCAAAACTATATATTTTTAACCTGCTACCTGCTTAACAGGTAGAACAGATAGTTCCTTGAATAGTTTTTTATTAAAAAAAACCAACTTTCTTTTCCAATTTTCACGATTAAGTCACTGGACTTCTTTTTTCTTGTTTAGGTCACTATACCGTTTACCGGTTAGTGACCTGCTAAACAGGTCAAATATATAGTTTTGAATAAGACAAAAATTGTATAGGAACTTAAACACTCGTAAAAAAAAGTACAGTGACTTAATCGATAAATTCATGAAAGTTCATAGATTTTTTTCAATATTAACCCTACTTTTTTAATTATAGTTTTAAATGTTTATCCAACCATTTTATTTTTTTATGAAATAATACTGTAATTAAAAAGTATACTCAAAAGTATTAGTAGTGACAAAAAAGAGTTATATGTAATAATTTCTTTAAAGTACATTGACTTAAAACAGATGAAAATAAACTCAATAATCTGAATAAAATAATAAATAAATAAAACATGTTAACCTTTTATTAAAACAAACATGTGAAAGACGAAAACGTTAGAAAAAGCAAGTTTTGTCATTAGTCATACTTTTACTATTTCATTTTCATGTTTCACGACAATATTATTTTTAGGTGAGGAATTATTTAAATAGGTACTATGGTTTGTTTAAAGTTACAAAAATAGTCGGTCAACTTTTATGGTTACATAAACAGTTCTCAAACCACGGTACGCTTTTAGAAGTGATGCCTTTTTGGTTTGTTGTGTGTTAAATTCTTGAAAATTTACCATTTTCATTGTTACAAATTTAATCCTTGTAATTTGCAAATTATTTTATACGGTTCGGTATTCGGTTCTTTCAAAACTAATAATTCGGTTTCGGTATTTTCGGGATCGGTACACCCCTAATCTTTAGGGGCTAATTAATTGCTAATATACCCTTGAACTTTTGACTTATTCTACATTTTAGCCTTTACACTTTTACAAGTCTACAAGTTTGGTCTCTTTCTCGTTTCATTTCACTTCAATGTATCAACGTCAATCCCTTACGAAACTAAAAATTAAAAAAAGTACATAATCTAAAAAAATTATAGTCGCCATCCCCAACGCTCCGCAATTCTTTGTTTGCGGGCCAATACGGCTTCCAAAGCGTTACCTTGCAGATGGTCGTGTGGCCGAATGAAAAATTCCAAGTCACGTTCGTGTTGTTGTTCACTCAGTGACGCAATGTATGCATTATATTTTTTCTCTTTCAACTCCAATTCTTTTTCTTGTTTTGATTTTTTTAATTCTTCAAGTCGTGCTCGGTGACGTCTTTTATCTTCAAGATCTTGCTCGTGACATGATGAAATCCTTTCGAATTTTGATTGCATCTCTGGGTCGACTGATGTTGATGCTGGTTTTTTCCCCTTGCGGCGTGGTCGTTCAAGCTGCTCAAGATCCGCGTCGCCCTCGTCATCTTCGTCAATGTCAAGACCTAAAAATGCCGCATCAGAAGACGGTGTTCCGATCGTGTTAGATTCGGAAGTTTTGGACTGCTTTCTTTGCGGCTCAACAAAATCATCCATTTGTGGAACGAGGTTCCACTTTGGATGACGTCGAAGCACCTCCCAAGCCGATTGGTGTGGAAACGGCTTACCTTTATTAAGGGCCTTGTATTGTTCTTGGGTGTTGGTGAAAACGTCGTAATCGTTTTCCCCGCTCCGTCGCTGCATCTTGTTAAACATGCCGCCAAATTTTGTACAATTGCGGTTCATGTCTTTCCACTTTGAATTAAGTTGGTGGGTGGTGCGGCTAGTTCCACCAACTCGGTTATCAAAATTTTGGAGGATTCGTCCCCAAAAATTTGAACGTTTTTTATTATTTCCGGTAGTTGGATCTTCGGAAATATCGATCCAGGCTTCCAACAAAGCCTTTTCTTCCATGGAGGTCCACATTTTCGCTTTCATTGGACCCTTTCGTGTAGACCCGGTTGCCGCGGTGTTTACCGGAATCGTCTCCTCGTCGGAATCGTCGGAATCGACGGGTTGAGTTTCGGGTACCGTCTCCTCGTCGTCCTCGTCTCTAGATGCGGGGTCCCGATAAGCAAATGGTTCGAAACCCTCGTGAAATTCTCGCGAGGAATATTGCGGATTGGGTGGGGATTGTTGGGAATATTGTGGATTGGGTGGGGATGGTTGGTAATATTGTGGATTGGGTGGGGATGGTTGGTAATATTGTGGATTGGGTGGGGATGGTTGGAAATATTGTGGATTGGGTGGGGATGGTTGGTAATATTGTGGATTGGGGGGTGAAAAGTGTGGCACGTATGGTGCCGAGTTATCCGTAAAATTTTGCGGTGGGCGGAAAGAAGGGTTTGATTGAGAAGCCGGTTGTTTGCCGCGTTTTCGACTTGCGGCGGGTTGTTTGCCGGTGTTTCGATCCATGACTTTAAAAAATATAGAGATTGAGAGAAATGGGAAAGAGTGTGGAAGAGATGATGAAAATGGTGAAGGTGGTGAAAATGGATGTGTTGTGAAGATATATTTATAGGGAAAAATATTTAATAAATTTTTTTTTTATTTTAAACGGTCAAAAGACCGTTGGAGGTAAAAGACAAGAAATGGGAGCGGGGTGCAGCGGGGACCTGGAGCCGGGCCGGGGTTCGAATTGCGCGGGGCCGAGGGGGAGGGGTGGTGTAGCCGCCGGCCTTCGCTGATGTGGCGAAGCCGGCCTGCCCGCGGCTTGGGTACTCCGCATGCCCTAAAAAGTAAGACAAGTTATGAGAATATATGACTCAGTATATCGGAAAATAAATTCAACAACCAATTTGAACCAAATGAAAATTCAAGTAATTGTTTAATAATGTAAATTTTGAAACCAATAATAGTAACCCAAAAAACACGACCATATATGATTATATATACAGCACGTTACGTGTTTAATCCAAAATTATGGTTTTTTTGCTAATTTTTTGTAAAGGGTTATTGTTATATTTAATTATTGAATTAGAAAATTAATTCATTTCACTTACAAGAAAATAATTCATACTTAGTTTTTTAATTTACTTATATCCCCATTTTAATGCAAATATATGGTTATGTAGTTCATTAACATTTAAATTTTAGACTGATTTAGTTATCAATTTCACTAAGTTAACTAGTGTAATACTCGTGCAATGCACGAGACACTGTTAGTTTTATATAAAACAACAAAACTAAAAAGTATTCCGAGAGATAACACCCGAACTATAAAATTCATTGGTTTTGTAATATAATCCATTGTAATAATTATCCTGTAACGCAAAATATAGTAACCAACATTTTAGTAAAATGCATGCTTATATTTGTTTATGTTGATATACATGTAACAATCAAGACATTAAACTATATTTCTTTTATAAGTTTTTTTTATACTTATTGTCATATTTAATATCTTATCATATATTTGAGTACTTTTTACATAAATGATTAAATTGATGTAATATTTCATGGATGAGATAGTATTGTTTTAAAAGTAAAAATCATGTTAAAAAACTAAAATTGTATTAAGGTTTAAATGTTTCACAATTGTTTTATGATATATAATATATAATGTATGTTTGTGTTTCAATATATATTCATATGGTATATCAAGTTAAATACCAACGAAGGCATAATTGTTTTTCTTGTACAATTTTATTTACATTTTATATTCGTATTTAATGTCTATAATAAGGTAAAATGATTAAAATGTGTAAAATATTTATTTAGATGCATACAATTATGTAATTACCATATAAGTTAATAGTTTATATATTATAGTGTTCTGGTTAAAAAAAAGTATTATATTTGAAATAAAATACGGTCCAAATACAATAATTTTTGCTTGATTTCAAATTAGTAGTTAAGACTTTAAGTGTTGACTACAATACGCGGGACATGCCCTTGGTCGGGTATAGACGACCCGAACGGTTCAGGGTTATGAACTCCTATAATAAATATAAAATTCTCTAAAATTTCTTAGATCATTGACATCTCTTCTTCTTCTTCTTTTTTTCCAGCCGTCATTCTCTCACTTCACCCATTTCCTTACGCACTATCCGTCAGTATTGAAACCATGATCATTTTCAAATTGAATCAACCATATATTTTGTTTACATTCCGGTATTAACGATTTTAGCATATTTTATGTATTTAAAAAAAATCAAACCAGTTCTTTATCACAATATACTCGTCAATTGATCTATAATTGCATGTTTTATTTACCTCTTGCAATTGATATGCATTATTTTTAGGCCGCTTGATGATATAATGCTCTCAAATTAGCAACATAAATTTTTATCATTGCTTCCATTATAATTCAAATGGACAAATAAAAATCTTGTTCAGAATCTCTTTGTTAATTTCTTAAAATTAAAACTTTATTGCATAGTAATGGTTCAAATTTATGATTTAATGGAATTACATATATTTTAAGAAAACTTATTCATATAATTTATCTTTTTATTTGTTGTGTTGTTATCCTACAATAAATTACTTATGAAAAGTGGAGGAAAAAGTATAAAAATAACTACCTGTTGATTCCTCAAATAATAGCATCAATGTGTTATGAATTTAAAAAAAAAAAAAAAAAAAAAAACACTGTCACTTGAAATGAATAAGTAAAAGGAAAATCTGTTTTCCCTTTCGACATTTTCCTGATTTGCCACCCATGTAATGTTTACCTGCAAATTACATGTAAGTTATTATATTTATTAAATTATTGAAAAAAACAGGAAAAGGCTTTAAACGTGGCGAGGGGTAATCAACGGTTTGATTTATGGATTCGTTGGATTCTTCGGTTTGGTATTCTCGTTTTGAAAATTTTTATATCTCAAACCAAATTCAAAGCTAAATAAACCAAAGAAACCAAATATTCAATATGCAAAACAAACTACAAACAACCAAATACGAAATGACAAACATAAAATTTTCAAACATCTCATATAGCCAAATATTAAGTATGCATTCCTAAAATATCAAGTTAAAAAATATACATAAAATATTTTTCGTCAAATGGAATTAATCCTAATATATATAGTTTTGGGCACGAATGAATACCACAAATATCTAGGGTGCCGAAAGTATCAATCTTGACCGTAAGATCAATAAAATTAATGGTTTAAAATTTAAGGTGATATTTTTTAAATTTAACTTTATCATTGAATTTTAAACCATTAACTTTATTCATCAAACGGTGAAGATTGATACTTCTTGTCCCTATAAAAGGATTAAACTTATATATATATATATATATATATATATATATATATATATATATATATATATATATATATATATATATATATATATATATATATATATATATATATATATATATATATATATATATATATATATATATATATAGAGTCAGGTTCAAAAAGGTACCTCTCGAAATCAAGTGCACCCGAAGGTACCGACCTTAAAAAACTTTTTTTTAAATTTTTTTCTCATAACCATGTTTAATCTAATGTTATACACATGATATATGAATTTCACATACATTCACACTTTCTGTGTCCTTAAAAATTATGTGAATGCTCAATGCATATTGATGTGAATGGTCATCCATGTGAATGGTCATTTCACACAATGTGAATGGTGTGAATGACCATTCACATGATCTTTTTTTACCATTCACAAGATTTATGATGTTGCTTCTTTTGAAAAAAAGTCTTATAATGTTGTCTTATACACGTCTATTCAAAAAAAAATATGTGAATGATCATTCACATAAGGGTACGCTGGGTACGCTGGAATCTTACAGGTACGCTGATGAACCTGATTCTATATATATATATATATATATATATATATATATATATATATATATATATATATATATATATATATATATATATATATATATATATATATATATATATATATATATATATATATATATATATAAGGGATGAGATCCATTGTGAACAAGTTATTCGTTGTGAACGTTGTGAACAAATAAAAAAAATACATATAATCATTCATATATATCAACAAGTGTTTGTAATATGATTCATATGATTCAAAAGGTTCATAGAAGTGTCTATTTAAGATTCAGAACATTCAAAAGGTTCATAGTACGTAGTTTTTATAACAAGATGCACAAGATGCATAAGATTCAACAAGATTCATGAGATTCGACAAATTAATTGGATTCAATAAAATCCATAGGATCCAATAAGATTAATGAGTTAATAGAAGGGTTCGGTAGTATTTTCAACAAGATTCAAAAGCTATTTTATGGTTGTTCACAATGTTCACAACGAATAAAGTGTTCACAAAAGATCCTTAGTCTCTATATATATATATATATATATAATACGGTAATTCGGGTTGGTTTGGTTTGCTATCAGCTAGACAAGAAATCAATCCAAAAACCAAATTTAATAATCGGTTTGGTCTAAAACCAAATTTTAAAATTTGTTTGGTTTTAAATGAATTCGATTTGGTTTGGTTCTCGGTTTCATTGGTCTTGGACAAAAAACTGCCCACCCCTAAACGCGGCTGATAAAATAAATCATAATTTTGAATTGTACGATTTTAGGCTTTTTAGCTCGTAAATCCTTGTTTGAAATGTTGGTGGTGAATGGTGATAATTATTATACTCACATGCATACAAAAGTAATTAATAAAAAGTTGAAAATCAATATTTAGAAGGAAAAAAAAGAAAGAATTAATACAGAAAATTATTGCGTTGAATTCATGAATTTTGCACAATTAAATGAATTGACTGGAAATTGTTGTGATTGTGGTATTTAACTATTTATAGAGATGTTGAGTGCATGTAATTAAGCATATTTTTGTTTGAACATGGTAGATTGTCGGAGTTATTAGTCCGTCGGTTGACTATTTGACCGGTTCCAAGATTGCAACTGCGGAAAACATGTAATATGGAATATAATAAATGATTTACATGCAGAATAAACTGCAAATTAAACTGTCGGAAATCTCGATCAATTTAAAAACTGTTGCGATTAGTATTACTATGCAGTCGGTTGTTTCAAGGTCGGACTTGGACTTTATGCTTACCAACAAATACAAAATACCATAAACTGGTTGTTACATCACACATTAAAACAAGTTATCGAGTTAAGACGGTCAGGATTTAGCGGTTGATTGATCTAACGGTCCATATTCATCTCTTCAATGTTCTTCCAGGGCAATATATATATATATATATAGGAAGAATTTGATGGTAAAACAAAGTTAAAAAAACTAGAGAAGTATATATTAGAAGAATTATATGCCTAATTAAATGCAACTTTTTGTATGTATAATTGATTGATCAATGGAACATTAGCCCAATTTTTAATTTATAAACTTCATTTCTTGTCATCAACTTTATTTTCTATATTAAAAGTTAAACCATGGTGTTAGATTTAGGATTTTAAGTTTTCAGTTGCGTTGAATCTAAATCATCCGATACGTACACAATGAAAGATCTAAAGAATAAAAAACCTTTACACTTCTATAGTTCTATATACACAAAATAAGAAATATTTACACCGTTCTTTCGATTAAAATGTTACAAGTAATTACCCATTCGGTAATAAATATGTTTTCTCCGATATGTTTATAAATATATTATTAAAACGAGGACACATATTGTAATCTTAATATGACGTTTCCCAAATCATAGAGATTAATCACAGTGAAAAAAAAAAAAAAGGATTATCAGTTTGAGTGCAAAAACCGGATGCCATTTATATATAAACATTGAATCATGAAACATATGATAATCGATATAAACTCATAAAAAAAGTAATAAAACAAATAGGAATCTTTTTTATGTATGATGCATGTCATGTGGGCGAGTATAGTATTATATATACTAGGTTATTACCCATGTATACATGGGTTAATTTTAGAAATTGATATTTATATATGTATAATATAATAATTATATGAATAATAAAGTTTGCTTAATTTTAGTTAGTTAGTTATTAAATTAATCCATATTAGATTTACATAGATTTGATTTGCTTTAAAATTTAAAAACAAAATCAGTAAATGACGTGGCAAAATGAGAGAGCGACATGTGGCAAATTCAATGAGAGCATGCCATGTGGCATTTAGTTACTCTTTTAATAGTATAGATAGATATGTAATGAATTTTAAAGAAAAAGTCGGTATAATTCCATTGACGGGATAAATTTTTTTTTTTGTTTTAAAGAAAAAGTCAATATAAGGCGTTTTTTAAATATTTGTTATGCTTTAATGTTAATATTCAATTTATTATTGGTTAGATAAAATTTATGTAAAATTAAAATTAAACCATGCAAATAAAACGAAAGTGTAGTAATTTGTCATATATATTATGGGTTATATGTTAAAAATAACAACAATTATTTGTAGTTTTACAGTTTATAGCCACATTATTTATTTTTAATCATTAATAACAACAACTTTTGTATTTTTTTACCGATTATAGCAACAACGTTTTATTTTTTTTTTTCGATAATAACATCAACTTTTAACTTTTTTTTTTATCAATAACAGCGACATATCAAATTAAAACACTATTTATCTTAAACTTATTACTATTAGAAAAATTAAATTTATGAAAATCAAAACACGTTTAAATAAGTTTAAATTTTATATATGTGTCCAAATTTTGTTAGAGATAAAATAAATGCAATGTGCGTCAATGAGAGAGATAACGAATAACTTTTCTTTTATAAACGTTAAGAAAGGAAAAACATTTTAATATGTTATATTGTTATGCAATGATCCAGAAAATATTGTCATTGTTAGGTTTATGTACACGTATTAACAATTTTCAGGTAAAACTTCAACGCAACGGAATTAAAAATAAACCACAAATACAAGATTAAATCTAGAAGTTTAGGAACAAGAAATCATCATTAGTTAAATAGAATTGTATCTTTTATTCCAACAATATGAGCAAAAACAATTCAAATGAGATGTTTTCGGTACGTTATAGGTGATGACACAAAATTGTATATAGAAATCTAGGAACAACACATAATTTAATATTCTAATTATAGTATTAATGTACTTAGATTCTATATTTGAACTTTGAAATATGTCTATTTGAAATTTTTAACAATTATGGTTGTGTTATAAAACATATTTTTGGATGTTATAATTAATTATATTCATGTTGGAGGATTTATATATATGTTGTATGTATAATTTTAAAATTTACATATAAAAATTCAATCTGACTACTCTGTTCCTTAACTGACCACTCCCAAGTCTCCAGTTGGCCACCCGAACACGAATCATCCAAAATCAAAAAAAGTAACACTACTACAAAAAGAATAATGGACCCCGGTCAAAAATGATAATAAACTCCGGTTGTAGCATCGGGGTTGATAAGGGGGGATGTCTATTCCGAATGTAAAGGACCCTGGTCGTTCAACCGGGGTATATATGTATATAGACCCCTGTTTTATTCAAAATAAGCGGGGTTCCAAGGCTTATATGGAACTAAAAAAAATACAAATAGACCCTGGTTGTTTTGTAAGGAGCCAGGTTTCAAATGTTTTTTTTTATTTTTATTTTTTTAACAATTCCCGGCACCTATATAGATATATATATATATATATATATATATATATATATATATATATATATATATATATATATATATATAGTACTGCAGAACTCACAGACTCATCTATTGTCCACAATGGGATTCGAACCCACAACCTTGGGGTCCCCTTTATCACCTTGATACCACTATGCCAAAGACTTTTTTTTAATGAATTGATTAAGACAATAAGGTATAAATGTTTTAGTTAAAGTAAAGGACCCCGGTCATTTTGTTAAACAACCGGGTAAATGTTGGATTATGTACCCCGGTTTTTTTTAAAACAACCGGGGTGTATAAGAAAAAGTAAAGGACCCCGGTCATTCTGTTAAACAACCGGGTAAATGGTGGATTATGCACCCCGGTTTTTTTAAAAACAACCGGGGTGTATAAGAAAAAGTAAAGGACCCCGGTCATTTTGTTAAACAACCGGGTAAATGTTGGATTATGTACCCCGGTTTTTATAAAAACAACCGGGGTGTATAAGAAAAAGTAAAGAACCCTGGTCATTTTGTTAAGCAACCGGGTAAATGTTGGATTATGTACCCCGGTTTTTATAAAAACAACCAGGGTGTATAAGAAAAAGTAAAGGACCCCGGTTACCTTGTTAAACAACCGGGGTGTATTAGCTAACACCTTAACGAACTTCAAAAGAACCCTGTTTTTTTAGCTTTTTTCTATTAACCGGGGTGAATATAGGGGGTCCATTATGCTTTTTGTAGTAGTGTAAGTTTAATCTTAATTGATCGAACAAAAAGCCAATATACGAACACGAATCCTCATTAACTAGATCTAAAATCAACAAAACCAAGTCGGTCACCACCATTAAGACGAACTTAAAAAAACGATTTTTAATCAATTTTTTGAACATTAATAATTAATTGCAGATGAACAATCCAAAAAGAACATGAAGAAAACTATTTTAAAAAAGTCCAGATTTCGGTTCATCTTCATATGCAAATTGTTGACAGAAAGATTAGATTATATTTGGCGATTGTTGGAAATCAAATAATGACTAGAAATTGAAGACGATAACCAAACTCGAATCAATGCCTTTAACTGAGCACTTAGAGGATTTGGAACTTGATTTTTACAGACGATTTAGAATGTCGTTGATGCCGACGAAGACGAATACCAAACTGGCAACGATCTGGAAGCATACAATATTGGCGGAAGTGGGTTTTTGTAGGTAATACCGTAGTAGGAGATGAGTTTTTGTGGTGGTGGTTTATAAGGATGGTAAGAGGTTGTCAACATTGATGATAGGGGATGGTGACGGGAACGGTGAAATCACTGGTAAGTTTTTTATATTTATATAATAATAATAACTAGATTACTATAACAGTACATGCGGACATGCCTATCCTAAATCTGATAATCCTTTTAACGAATTGTTACTCGACAACCTGCCGAACATACATTGTACTAATGCATGTTTCAAGACATAGATTTTACTAAGAAACATTCTAGCTAAAGGGTGTTTGTTTTTTAGTCTTGCGGCTTTTGCAAATAAAAAAGTAGTAGTAACTTGGTTGTCAAGTAAAGAAAGAAAACATGTTTTTTCTGATTTGTTTTATCAGTGAAATTGAGGAAACAAACACAGATTCGTAAACAAATGTGGTGGAAGTGTTCTTGTGGAATAAAAGTGATTGAGAAAACATAGAAAGAAAAAACATATTTGAAAAACTCGAAAACAAACATCCCCAAGGCCCTAAGTTAAGCTTTCCAAATGCATAACAACCAGGTATATTTACCCGTGCGTTGCAGTGGAAATAACATCCGATACGATATTTAAGAAACAATGTAAATTAAAATAATGTGATAATAATAATATATTCAATTTTAATAAAATATAATATTGCAAAGGTTATCACAGAAAACACAAAATGTTCTATGGGGCACCATATGCATCGGGAACCAAATGGGAACCAAAAATGCATTGCTTGTTTACAAAGGGTGCATTAAGGGCATTTTGGGATTGCTTAATAATATATTGTTAAATTATAAAATTTAATTTAATATTTATCATTTATTTAGGAAACTAAATAAAATGATCAACCACCTTCCCATAAATCCACGTTTAAATGTCGAAATGCATCACGATTTTGGTGATGCATAATGATGGAACAAAAACGAGGATGAATATGGCCGAAATGCATCACGATTTTGGTGATGCATAATGATGGAACAAAGACGAGGATGAATATGGTCGAAATGCATCATGTTTGAAATTGAATTGGATGAAGATGCATCGTGTTTGAAGACGAATCCAATAAATTGGATGAAGATGCATCATGTTTGTTTAGATTCGGATAGAATATTTTCTGAATTAAAGCATCTTCCGATTTTGCCCTTCCGAGCGCGAGAAGTTATGCACCCGTGCACCCATTTTCAAGTTAATTACCCTTTTGCCACTACAATCTGAACCATTAAAATTCAAGATCTAACGGTGCATACAGGTTCCCAAAGTGTACAATGCATACAGGTGCCCCATAGAACCTGACCCTATATATATATATATATATATATATATATATATATATATATATATATATATATATATATATATATATATATAGATTCAGGTTCAAAAAGGTACCTCTTGAAATCAAGTGCACCCGAAGGTACCAACTTTAAAAAACTTTTTTTTAATTTTTTTTCTCATACTCATGTTTAAATTAATGTTATACACATGATATATGAATTTCACATACATTCACACTTTCTGTGTCCTTAAAAATTATGTGAATGCTCAATGCATATTTATGTGAATGGTCATCCATGTGAATGGTCATTTCACACCATGTGAATGGTGTGAATGACCATTCACATTATCTTTTTTTACCATTCACAAGATTTATGATATTGCTCACTTTGAAAAAAAGTCTTATAATGTTGTCTTATATATGTCTATTCAAAAAAAATATATGTGAATGATCACTCACATTAGGGTACGTTGGGTACGCTGGAATCTCATAGGTACGCTGATGAACCTGATTCTATATATATATATATATATATATATATATATATATATATATATATATATATATATATATATATATATATATATATATATATATATATATATATATATATATATATATATATATAGGGGGGTTCAATGGAAAACCAACATGCGTCGGAAAACATTGGAAAACCTCCATGCACCACCACAAATGCATCACAATTCCCGCGTGATGCATCGAATTCTCGCGTGATGCACCGTCTTTCTGCATAATGCACCTGAAAACTTGTGAAAACCGCACTGCACCACCACAAATGTATCAAATTTCCCGCATGATGCATCAAAATCCCGCGTGATGTAGCAAAATCCCGCGTGATGCATCACTTTATTTACGATCATGCCACCGCGTTTTTCATGAAATTCATCAAATCGGACGGTATGCGTAGGTTTCCACAGTTTTCCGGTGCATAGTGGTTTTCCATTGAACCCACCCCTATATATATATATAGGGAGGTTCAATTAAAAACCACCATGCACCTGAAAACTTGTGAAAACCGCACTGCACCACCACAAATGCATCAAATTCCCCGCGTGATGCATCACCTTATTTACGATCATGCCACCGCGTTTTTCATTAAATGCACCAAATCGGACGGTAGGCGTAGGTTTCCACAGTTTTCATGTGCATAGTGGTTTTCCATTGAACCCACTCCTATATATATATATATATATATATATATATATATATATATATAAAGTAATAAAAAAAAGTTAGTCGTTTACCTGCCTACCAGCTAGCTTTATTATTCGGTGAATAGTGAAAGAGTGTAATCAATCAATCAACTAAATAATAAAAATTTTGTCATTTTAAATAGCTGGCACGAATTACAATTTATGTTAAATGTAGACAAAAAAAAGCGATCATGATGATGTCTTTGAATTTTTATAAAATATAATACATCAAACGTTATAATAGGAATAAAGAATCATACATTGTATATAAAATAAAATATTTAGCCAGTTGCATGTCTGCCAGCTTAAAATAATTGGTTCCGACGATAATAAATTTTATATCAGAATGTAGACAAAAATAATGCGATTGTAATAACATATTTAAATTTTAATAAAATACAATATATCAAAAGTTATCGTAGAAAAACAAAATTGTTATATAATATATATAAAGTAATAAAATAAGCAGTTGTTTACCTGCCTGCTTTAGCTGCCAAGCAGCTAGCTTTATTATTCAATGAACAGTATTAGTATTATTATTATTATTATTATTATTATTATTATTATTATTATTATTATTATTATTAAAGACCAAATAGGGATGGCAATGGGGCGGGGCGGGGCGGGGATCTCAGTTCCCGTTTCCATCCCCGCTTTATAATTCTCTCCCCCATCCCCGGGCCCATCCCCGTTGGGGAATGAGTTTCTATTCCCATCCCCGTCCCAATCGGGGATCGGGGATCCCCGTCGGGGAATCGTGTTTTTCAAGCTCCTAAAGATTATTTAAATTTGAACTATAAATAGTAATTTAGTATAAAAATATAAGTAAATAAACATTAAAAAAAATTAGTTCAAACATATTTGAGGTATTTACATATATAACCTATAATTTGTATAAAACTAAAACAAAGAAATGGATGCAAAACATTTATAAAACCAATAAAATGGAAAATAACAATAGTATTTTAAATTATAGAAAAGTCATATACAATGATATTTGATATATTATATAAAATGTAATGAATAATTTACATTGTAAAGTTAAATATATATAAAAATTTATATTAAAACATAATTTATAACCGGGGTCGGGTTCGGGGCCGGGGATTAAAGTGTCTCCCTTCCCCGCCCCATCCCCATTATTTTAAATCGGGGATTCCCCGTCCCCATCCCCATCCCCGGTCAACTCGGGGATTCCCCGGTCAAATCGGGGTCGAGTCACGGGTTCCCCGTCGGGGTTGGGTTTTTTTGCCATGCCTAAGACCAAAGTTTAATTTAATAAAAGGGTAAAATAGTCTTTTTAACGGGCATAGGGACCTAAAGAGTGAAAAAAAAATCTTTTTTAGGGACTATAGTCTATACATTTAATTAAATTCTTTGATGGACCAAAACCGTAAAAACTCATATACAACAGAGACCATTTGTGTAATTTACTAAAAAAAAATAAATGTCAAAAATATAAACACTCACTGTCTACTTAAGAGAAAACACGTGTCACTCCTCAAAGACATTACTCCATATAAGACATAACCATATAGAACCAAAGGAAATCAGTGGCCCATTGGCCCAATCAAAAGTTGAACCACGATGCCATTTAGAAAACCAGGCCCGGCCCATTGGGGGCAAATTGGGCTTCAACGCAGGACAGTAGAATGTACATTGGCATCAAATCTTTTTAACTTTTGTATAGTCCCAGATCCATTTAAAGAAAGGAAAAAAGACTCCCTACACATCTAATAGTCTGATCCGTGAAAGATAAGAAGAGTAGAAGCGAAGCGACACAACTTGGGTTCGGTTCACGGAATTGAGAACCCGAAGAGCCATAGAGATGGGAGAAAGAACGTAACGCAGAGTGAGGAACAGTCTCACCATGCCTCTTTGTTCTCTCTCGACACTGAATCAGAAATTCAGAGTTAGAAATTTGAAAATTGGAGATTCGGTTACACAAATAAGAGATCAAGA
This sequence comes from Centrapalus pauciflorus, assembly GCA_020465985.1. Taxonomy (NCBI): domain Eukaryota; kingdom Viridiplantae; phylum Streptophyta; class Magnoliopsida; order Asterales; family Asteraceae; genus Centrapalus; species Centrapalus pauciflorus. Next base: position 81,675 of record JAANYP010005597.1, read on the forward strand.
TTCAAGAGGCAACCGACTAACCGATGATCGAAAAATTATCATATGCCCTACTGGTTACTGCCCAAGCTTTTTTCCCTTCTTTATTGTTCATCCCAATCGACAGTGATTTAATTTGGGGGGTTCAATGGAAAACCTTCATGCACCATCACAAATGCATCACAATTTTCGCGTGATGCATCAAATTCACGCGTGATGCATTGACTTTCTGCGTAATGAACAAAAATGATTGTTTTTCTATGCATATAAGCTTTCCATTGAATTCATCCCGATTTAATGATTTACTTGAATTATAACAAGTTAACTTCATAATTTGATTTGCTATATCCGCATGCTTATGAGGAAACCGACATGTACAAAATTCATCGTAGTTAGATTTAACATGCAATAATAATTGAAAACACCCAATGTTCAACAAGTTAGATTTTTAGGCACACCAAAACCCATAAACAACATGCACAAAAGAAGACAAATTTGTTATTTATAAGATTTACTTGTTAAATTATTTGTTATTCGAGTATGTTGACTTCATGGAAATAAGGACTAAAGAGAAATTAAGTTAATCAATAGCAAGTTATTTGAATGATTTGCAAATCATTTGTTAATCAATAGCAAGTTAATCTCACTTTGATTGATTTCATTTTTTTCAACAAATATTCTGCAAAGTATTTCACTGTATAATCAAAGTTCAAGACACAGTAAAATGTTAGAAATATAGATTAATTTTAATTTATTCCAATCTCATTGAACGAGTTAAATGCTTCATAATGGAATTTTATAGAAAAACAAAATTTTACACATACGATAACAACTATGCACATTAATTGCATACAGTAGTTTTTTTTATATATCAATTATCAAAGAATGATTTCTTAATTCGAATTTCTAGTTTAGTTATTAGAAAATAAAATACCAGTGTTTGCTATTTAGAATCAGATGACAATAAATCAATGGTTAGGAAACTTAAATTATTCATAGAAATTTTTTCATGTATTCTCAAGTCAAATCGAATAAAAACTATAATCCATATCCTTCATTTTTTTAGCAAATGGAAGAGAATTAAATAAAAGATGAAAATAAGAAAAGAGAATTGATGGACATTGTATTTTCATTTTCCTTGGGTTAAAATATCCATTAATTTCCTCCTTATTCATTTCTCTTCGATTCTTTCTTACCAAACACACCCTAATTAGTGAGATTATGGTAGAGTGGAATCGTAACGAATGAAATAATGTGTTTTCTATTGTTTTTCTAATAATGAAGAACGATACACTATCAAACAAACTGAATTACATTCTCTTTTTCGATTTACGTTGTTTATTCTAAGAGTGTAAGTGAGCTCAAATAGTAAAAAACTCGATTTAAACAAGCTCGAGCCTAAGCTGAAACTTATTAAGATAAGCTTGGGTATGAATTCACATTTTCAAATACTATATTTGTTATTTGTTGCATTCTATATGATTATCGACTGAAGAATCAAACAGAATGACATAATTATGAATTAATCCAAGGTAAGTAAACACAAACTCCAAGAAAGTATCTTCTAACATAATTATGATTTTCTGGTACTTTTAACATTTCCTTTATTATTATCTAGAGTTTTTTAAATTCTTAAATGATATAATGTGTTGTTTATAGTGTTGTTTGTGTATCTTAACAGAATCATTAAAAAGTCATTCAAAAGTAAAATGACCTCTTAATGATTCCATTAAAAGGTAAACAAACATGACGTTAATGGCTTAGTGTACATGAATTGATACTTTCATTTTCTAAATTAATTTTAAAAAAAGTCCTATATTTTAAATATTGTCAATGTGAATTATTTTATGCACTCGGACCCACGCGTAAAGTCTTGGTCTTTCTTTTTATCGGTTTTGTCTTCCACTTGTTCTTTAACACTAATAGCAAGGAAACTACACTGAATCAATAATGAAACCCCCAAAATCTTTTGACTCTTTCCAAACCAATTTCTTCATATCTTCACACCCATAACTCATAAATCATCAACTTCTCAAAACAACAACCAAATCAAGAATCTAAATCCCCACAAAGATGAGTCAAAATCATGTTATCACAATCGATCAAGAGGTCGAAATCATGAACACCCAGATGAAGAAATCACCTAAACTACTACACAAATTAGCTGGCAATGATTCTTGTTGCATTTTTAGAGTCCCCCAAAGTCTAGTTGAGATCAACAAGGAAGCATACCAACCTCGAATCGTGTCAATCGGTCCGTACCACCATGGAAATAAAGATCTTGAAATGATTCAAGAACACAAGTGGAGGTACCTCAATGATTTGATCAAAAGAACCGGTAAGCCACTTAAGTTTTTCTTGGATATCATGGTGTCATTGGGGGATGATATACGACAAAGCTATTCGGAGTCTATTGACCATTTTAATATCTATGATCTTGCTAAAATGATGGTGCTTGATGGGTTTTTCTTGATTGAATTGTTTCGAAAAGTTGGGAATTTGGTTGCAACACATATAGATGATCCAATTTTTCGAATGGCTTGGGTGTCACCTTTTTTGATGAGAGATCTCTTGAGGATAGAGAACCAAATCCCATTTTTTGTTCTCCAAAAATTGTTTGATGAGTCGAAATCAAAAACCAAAGATCCTAATCGTACTCTTCCATCTTTAATCCTTGACTTTTTTAATTACGCGGTTGATAGACCTAAAGAGGTATTAAAAGAGTATGAGAATCTTGAAGGAAAACATCTACTAGACTTTTTTCGTAAGAGTTTCATAAACCCTCAAAACGAAAGTGTTGTTGCCTCTAACACAAATGAAAATCCATTCGATAACACTTCCCATAAACTCATTCAACCTGCAAGCAAGCTCGTTATCGCCGGGGTCAAATTCAAGGCGATTCACAAAGCTAAAAGCTTTCTAGATATTAAGTTCCAAAACGGTGTCCTTTTGATCCCTCAAATAAACATGGATGATTTTTACAGTTCGTTCTTTTTAAACTGTGTGGCTTTCGAGCAATGCTATTATCATTGCTCGAAACACATTACAACTTACGTTGTATTCATGGGATGTCTAATGAACACCTCGACCGATGTGGGTTTGCTTTCGGGGTATAAAATCATTGAGAATTATTTTGGTACGGACAAAGAGATTGCAACATTCTTCAAAAATGTTGGAAAAGATGTGGCCTTTGATATCAAGAATAACTACTTATTGGGCTTGTTTAAGGAAGTAAACGAGTATTGTAAGAATGGTTGGCATGTGGGTTGGGCCGGATTTAAGCATACTTATTTTTCAAGCCCATGGGCTTTTATTTCGGCTTTTGCTGCTTTTATGTTGCTTTCTCTAGCAGTTCTTCAAACATTATACACTGTTTATCCGTACTACCATAAAAGAGATTGATGGTTCGAGGCGATGTCGTTTAGATGTTTTTGCATTACACCCAATTTGTTATCATGTATTTACATTGTTTGTTTCAATAATTTTAACAAATTATAATTTAAGCAAAAATCATTTTTGCTGCAAATTGTAATTAAATTTCATTTTTGCTATATGCATATTGCAGATTTTGAGTAGAAATCAGCTTCTTTATAGTTATTTTTTGGTTAGTTACTAATTAGGGTATGTTTGACACGACTAGTTGGAGTTGTGAGCTATAAAACTTAATGTTAAAAATTGATGTGGGATTCACTTGTGTTGTTTGAAAACTTAATTAGTAGATAAATAGTTCATTGAGTTTTTGGATATGATTTTTAGCTAGACTATATTTTATACTCGTGCGTTGCGGCAGAAACGAGATCTTAAAAACATATTTGCCATGTATAATCATTGGATTATAAAATTGACTAATATCATTGATACTGGATGGTATATGGAAAATATAGTACAACATGTTTGTTTGATAAAACTAGACGTAGCTTCGAGCTAGACCTTTTAGTTGTCGAAGATTTCACGAGCTAGTGCTTTTAGTTTTATAAATTCTTTTAATAAAAATAGTTGTAGATGTAACTTTTTAGTATTATATGACGTAAAAACATATTAGTTAGAAGTTGTGACTTATAATTATTAGAAGGATATGAACAAAGCCTAACCTGGGCCTGGTATAGCAGGGTCACCGTCCAAGACCTATGCAAATTCACTAATCGATAGTAAAAGCAATAAATTTTAAGGAAATTGATTTATTAATGTAAGTGTCACATCATTAAAAACATGGCATGTCATCACTCGAGTCAGTAAAAACTGTCACATTTGCCTAGTAACCAATCCCAAGTATCATATCGACATGATATAATTGAGAAGTACCAACAATGTAAAAAAAACTATATAAGTCATTTCGATAGTTTCGGTATTATATTTGTATGACTTTAACACTTTATTTTATTATATTTTTATGACTAAATTGCACAAATGGTCCTTGTGGTACATATGAAATTATGGTTTTGATCTCTGAAAAAAAATTATTACACCACAATTGCCTAAAATAAAAAAGTTGTAACATTTTGTTCCCTAAACTAACAACAGTGAACTTAAGTCGTTAGTTTCAGAGACATTTTTGTCCTTTTGTCTTTTAGAGACCATTTGTGTAATTTTTTAATTTTTTTAAATTGTTATCTCTTTTTTTAATTGTTTTGCATTATAATTTGTTTCATAATTGTTTTTTGTATTTCATTTATCATTAACTATACAAATATAACATTTTATTTATTTTGTTTTAATTACTATTTTTATATTCATTTTATTATCAATGATTAGTTTTTTTTAATAATAAAACTATTTATTTAATATTATTATATGTTAGACCTGATTCGTTATTTTTTTAATTGGTTATTGAAAATTTTGAATTTTTCACCGTTCTCTATTCATTTAGGGAAATTAGTTATTTTTTTTCATTCTGGGAATTTAAAATCGGAATGAATTATTTCTTTCTTTCCGTTCAAAATAAGGATGTGTTGAAGTTTCTTTAATTCCAAAAAATTATAATATGAATGATTTGTCGCTTTTTTCTCGAAAATATTAAAAATACGAATGTTTTCTGACTTTTTTACTTTCAAGGAAATCAAAAGTAGATATGATTTGTCGTTTTTTGTTTGAAAAAATTAAATCGGAATGAGTTGTTGTTTTTTTGTTTGAAAAAATTAAAATCTGAACAGTTCATCATTAAATTTTTTTAACCAATCCGATTTTAGTTAAATGATAAAGAATTCCAATTTTATTTTTCTCAAACAAAAACAGATGAATCATTCTGATTTGGATTTTTTCGATAAAAGAACGTCCAACCATTGCAAATTTATTTTTTGATCAAAAAACGACGAACCATTATGATATTTGGTTATTTTGAACAAAAAAATTACGAACCAACTTGATTTTGATTTTTTTCAAACAAATAAAGACTAATCATTCTGAATTTATTTTTTGGATTAGAACACGACGAATCATTCTGATTTTGATTTTTCGATAAAAAACGATAACCCATCATGATTTTATTTTTTTCAGCAATATAAATAATCACGATTTCAATTAAACGACGATCAAAAAATAACTAACCATTCTGATATTATTTTTTTGATTAAAAAACGATAAACCATTATCATTTTAATACTTTCAATTTACATTTTTCATTTAAAAAACGATTAACTATTCAAAGTTTTTTAAAGTGACGAACATTTGTTTTTCTCAAACTATTCGTAATTTAACTATTTTAATAAAATATTTTCAGTGAACAAACTACGAACCACTTGATAAAAAAAAACTTTTAACACTTTTTTATTTTGAGTTTTTTGAATGAAGAAAAGAAATAAATCATTCGGATTTTAAATTTTTCGAATGGAAAAAACTAAAACTAATACCGATTTCTTATTTTTCTATATAGAAAAAAGAACAGAGAATGATTTGTATTTTCAATAACTAATTGAAAAAAAATCAAACCAGGTTTATCATATAACAATCTTAAATAAATAAAAAAGTAAAAACTAATTTTTAAAACAAGAGCAATAAACAATAAAATTTGAATTTGGATAATTAATTGATAAAAAAATACAAAAAATATATATGAAATAAATTATAATATAAAGAAAAAGCAAAATAATAATAATAATAATAATAATAATAATAAAATATGCAAAATTACACAAATGTTCCTTGAAAGATAGAAGTACAAAATTGTCTATGTTGTCAACGGTTGAAGTTAATTGCCGTTAGTTTTAGTGACCAAAATGTTACAATTTTTTTATTTTAAGAACTTGTGGCGCAACAAAAAATTTTAAAGGTCTAAAAATCATACTTCTATGTAAACCACATGGACCATTTGTGTAATTTTAGTCCATTCTTGATGTACAACATATATCACAACGTAAGCCTTTTGTATGTGGATAGGAAATTGAAACTCTCTCCGGTCCACACAACGGCCCGAAATTTCAAAGTGAAAGTAACATATGAAATGGATGCATTACAACAAGTAGGACTTCCGGTGGCCGGAATCATAGCAGCGGCTGCCGTTACTTTTTATGTCGTCAGCTTCTCCGAGCTCCGAGAGGTATTTACTCTCTCTCTCTCTGGTTTCGTATTTGAAATCAATTCGTTTCGGTAAAGATATTTCCGATTCAAATTTCAGAAATCGTTGAATAGAGATTGGGATGACGATGAATCTGATAACGGAGGATTCAAAACGTCGTTGAGTTCAAGAGAAAGGAGAGCTAGAAGAAAAGCTCAAAAACAAAGTAATAATTATAAATCCTAGCTGTACGTTTCCCCCAATTCCTAATTGCTTAATACTTGTGTAATGATTTTTGTCGAATTCAAGTTTAATTACTACAATCAAATCCTACTTCTTTAATGTGATTCTTTCAGAAAATTATTTGAACTGAAAATTTAAATTTGCAGAAGATTGTTATACAATATTAGTAATAAAAGGATTTTTAATATTTCTTAAAGGGTAATTTTATATGCAGAAAATTAACTTTTAATCATTTGTTCTGATGTCATTAACAAAAAATTATGGGGTGTGTGAATACTAAAAATTAAGGAGACGGTGTGCATATAGCAATGCACTTAAAATTATATAAGTACAGGTGCAAATAAAAATAAATTGCTATCCTTAATATCCAAGGCTAATTGTTGAGAACAATAATAACATTTCATATTTTTATTAATTATAGTAACGTATTTTAAAATTTGGACGATTGGGAAGACATCTTCCATCCTAACCGAAGCTATGTCGTCATCCGAGGCATATAGAATCCGGTTTCTCCATCTCCATAAAGCCTAAATAAGTAAATAGCCACAAAACATCTCTAAAAGATGTTATTATAAACAATAAAAATATAAATTATTATTGTTATTGACTCGTTACCAAGCATAAGTTTTTAAAAGAAATGTATTGACATGTTTGATAACCTTGTTGATATGCTTTGTAAGTTTGTTTACATATTTTCCTCCAACACTTACCCGTGCTCGGACTTTAAAATTGTGAGTCTTTGTGGGTCTTGTTTTGCTCTAACTCAAATTTACCCGTTTCAGTTTTTTCATAGCCTGATGATATATTTCGTAAGTTTGTTTACATGTTTTACACCAAAATCACGTATAGACTTCGATAATCCAAGTCCGTACTGGTCGTGTTTGTACCAACTCATTTTGACCGGTTTCTGTTTTTTGGTAACATGATAATATGCTTGTTAAGCTTGCTTACATGTTTCGCTTTAACATATCAAACATGCCCGCGGTCGAAAATATGAGGATGTACGGGTCGTGTTCAGCTCCAACTTATTTCAACTGGTTTTAGTTTTTTCATAACTTGATGATTAGCTATGAACCTTTGATTATGTTAAATTTAAATTAGTTTTAAGAAAAGTTTATTATTTAATGGTATTTCGTACTTGACTTTTATTTTGATTTAAAATTTATTTACTGTGTATGTGAATTTCGTTAATGTTTTATTAAAATTATTTGTGACCTAAAAGAATTTTTATATATTATAATATGTTAATGTTGTTATTTTTAATAAATTTAATTAACTTTCTTTCTTTCATATACTAGATGTAATATTAAAAGTATTAGAAAGTTTGTTAATTTTTGGTTTTATTGTTATTTTAATATGTGATATGTTTTCAATAATTCATGTTCTAAAATCTAGACTATCAATAAAAATAATAATTTTAGACACGTGGCAACACGGGCAAAAACGTTTAGTTACTAAAATTAATAAATTTATGTACAATATAAAATTAAATGTAAATCACTATTATTGATTGAAGTAAGTTTTGGTTGAGGAGTTAGCCCAAATTCGATTTTGGGCCTTTCCTGGGTTTAAAATGACTGGGCCGACATTACTCATCTTTAACGTTAACGTTACGTAAAATTGTAAGATGTTATAAAATTAAAAAAAAAAAAATAGGATAGATGGTTAAAAAGGAGTTTGGTAGTTATAAAATAATAAAATAGGATAGGTGATAGAATAGTGAGCAAGAGAAAGATAGTATTAAAAGATATATAGGATAACTAATAGAATAGTAAGAGAGAGTATGAAAAGTGATATTTTAAAAAGTGAAATGAAAATTTAATAAATTGTTATTAAGTAAACAAGTTTTCAATTTTTTTGAAAAGTGTCATTTATATTTCCATTTTGTATTAACTTTATTCAGACATGAGAGTTCAGAAAAAAGAAATAAATGTGGAAATATGCAAGGAAAACAATAAGAAGATTAGAAACATGGTGCCAATACATCTTTACCAGTGGGTTACATTGCTGGTACAAGATGATTTTGTTAAAATATTAAAATAATAATAATAATAACCGGACATATTTAAAATTATCGAAAATTTTACCTGGTTAACACTATAAACTTAAAATATCTATTCATTTTACGTTATGAATGTTATATAAGATATAACGTCTAAGTTATTATTTCAATGTACTTTTTCTGTCTTGGCCTTTTATGCATAATTTTTCGGTCCAATCAGTCCCGTTGTCAATTCTAAACTTATATCAATGCATGGGGATTGGATAATGGTGTTTGATGATCTCACATCCCAAACCTTATAATTCAAGAAACCTTATTGTCCCGTCGCCCATAGTCTACTCGTACATTTTTCCACAAATAAATGTGATTTATACACAATATATTTTTGTCATACACAACAATTTTAATTAAAATTACTATTTTATCTTTAATCATGTTTTTATGATGTTTGTCTTCTACCCGCCAAAAGTAATGATAAATTTATCATTTTAAACAATATTAGTACGTCAAAATAGTAGTACAAATTGATTTTATAGGTCCATAATATAATTCAAGACAAAGTTAATGCGAAGTTAATTACTATATCAACATTCATACAACAAAAACATTGTCGCTTGTAAATTCAATATTGGAATTTCATTTAGAGTAAATTACTCCATTGATCCTTTAAGCAGACATATTCTGACTGGTTCAGTCCTTCAACTTTTGAAAGTACTCTGACAATCCTTTAAATAAGAATTTTGAACGTCAATTGTCCTTTATTCAAATGGATGTTTGGAGAAGTGTTAAAACTTTTAACATTTTTCGTATGAATAAAGGACCATTGGTGTTCAGAATTCATGTTTATAGGATTAGTAGAGTAATTTCAAAAGTTAAAGGACTGAACCAGTAATAATTAGTAAACTTAAAAATCATAAATAGGATCACCGAATCATTGAATCACATACATAATCATAAACTAAGACATGTTGTTTTTCTACTAAAACCCAAAAACCATAACAAAATCACTGGATCATTGAATCAGCACATACATAATCACAATTGATACATGTTGCATTTCTATAAAAACCCAAAAATCAAAACCATATCACTAGAAGGATAATTTCAGTTTTAAAACCACAAATCCTACATAATCCATAAAAAAATGAACCTGAAATACCAACTTAATTTTAAGTTACAATATCAACCCTAAACAAAAGACGCTATTTTTTTCAAAAAACCAAAATTGTAGTTGATTGAGAATCGAGACCAACCCAAAAAAAACCATTTTTCCCAACCCAAATCAAACAATATTTCGAACATGGTGAGTGGCGAATAGAGATCTTGGGCTTTGACGTGGTGGTTCTTTGTGGGATACGATGGATCTAAACATTAAGTCGTTGATTCAATCCTATCGGGTTTAGATGATCCATTTATACGCGAGGAGGTGGCAGCGGTTCGTGGGAGAGTGAAATAGTCGTTTCGTTTATTGATGATCCATTGATATGTTGTTCACTTGTGTTCTTCGCCAGGGGTGGCTTTTAGGGTGTGCGAAAGGCTCGACAGGGCCTCCAATTTCGTAGGGCCTCACGGTTGATAATAAATATCTAAATTTAGACCAATAAAAATTTTATGTATTTAACATATATACATTGTGCATTGGTGCGTTAAAATGGAATTCATGTCAAATACAATTTGATTCGTATTTGTTTATTTTAATTTCTCACTAATAAGTTTTTTTGTTATTCACGAACTCGACTTTACCTATTAAAATTGAGTCTCAAAATGACCAATTTATTAATTAAAATACTTAAGGGATTATGTTGTAATCACAAGCACAGGGCCCCTAAAATCTATGAGACGACCATGTTCTTCGCTAACGGAGTGACAATGGTTGTCTAGATGAAAATATGTGAGAAACGAGATGGTCGTTGTTGCTTATCAATAATGGTGGTAATGGTTGTTGCTACTAGCGACTATGGTTGCTCCTACCGGCAATTAGGGACATTTGTAAAGAAGAAAGAAATGAGGGTATAGAGAGAAATGGGATAATTGACCATATGTTCATATAAATTACGTTGAATCTATCTATCTATCTATATATTATAATAAACGAGAACATTACTTGTCACGTGTCATTCTCTGAATGCATTAATTTTATATTTTCCCGCTCTTTTTTCCTAATTTAGAACCGTATAATAATAACTTAAATTAATGAAAGATATTAGCTTTCTTTCCTAATTTATTTTTTTAAATTAATCACATCAATTCATTATATTAAAATCAATTAAATTAATAGCTTATTAATAATTAAAACATATATATATTTCTTCAAATTTATAACATGTATATTAAGAATTTGTATTTTTTTATTGACTGTATAATTGATATCTTAAAACATGATTCTATCATGAATATTTATTTATTAATATAACATAATAAAATTTATTTTTTAGTTAAATCATAATTAGCATAAAATGTTGACAAATTAGATACAGTTTTTCGTTCTTATATTTATATGTTTACATTCAAAAAAAATCTATAAATCTATTGTTTTTAAAAATTTAAACTAAGTGTTACATGTTTCAATGTTATATAAAATGTATACAAGTTTTAAAATCTACTTTTATTCTTTTAAGTTTTTCATTATCATTAATTATTGGGATAAAGTCATACAAATGTATGCTACTTTACTGAATTTATCCATATGACTAATGTAGTTCTTTATTTATCCGGATGATACTCGTACTTCGATTTTATTGTTGATATGGTACATTTGGTGACAAAAATTATCGATAATTTTGGTAAATTAACATACATATGTATGACTAATGTAATTGTCATGTCATAAAAAGTATGTTATGTCATCTTTGAATAAGCAAAAACCATCATGTCAGCATATTTACCGGTCATACGTACCATATCGACAGGTCACCTTTGAGTACAAGTACCATCCGGTTAAAAGAAAAAGTAAATTAGTCATATCGATAATTTCAGTAAAGTAACATACATTTGTATGACTTTAACCCTTAATTATTAGTACCAACTATAACCAATTTTAAATTTTTTATTTGTCAGTTATATTAAAAACATGAATAAAAGTTTTCTATAGCTATGGGGGCGTGATTCTAAACTATATAATACTTCGTATTGTACATACGTTTAAATATGAATTAAAAGAATATAATAATCTTCATATAATTAGTACATTTAATATTCAAATATTTAAATAAAATATAACAAAAATATTTTTTCTAAAAATTAACATCATCAGATGTATTATAAATTTTTATTAAGTTTTTATAATATGATGAAAGTTTTAAACATGTTTTTATTTTAAATCTTTGTTTATTTTAATTAGAGTAAATTACACAAATAGTCCCTGTGGTTTATAACAAATTACAGGTTTTGTCCCTGACTTTTAAAAATTACACTGATAGTTCATATTTTAAGACTTTGCCACGCTTTCAGTCCCTAAACAATTCAATTTTTAAAAATACTAATTTTGCCCTTACAAATAAATTTCACATAAGGTCCCTAATCAATTAATTTACTTTTGGGTAAATTACAATTTTCATCCTTGTGGTTACATGTAAATTAGGATAACGTCCTTTTCACATAGAAATTACAACTACAATATCTGTAGTTGGCTATTTGTTACGACTTTGGTCCTTTGATATGTCAATTATTTAAAAATTACCATTTTACCCTCATGAATATAATAAAAAATGTAATAAACATTATTTTATTATTACAAAAATATAATAACAATAATAATAATTTACCACTTTTCACCATCTCTCTTCCTTCTTTCTCTCTCTAAACTTACAACTATGAGTCTCCACAACAAGAATTCAAGATCACAGTTTTCTTCTTGGGAACGACCATACACCATTACACCACCACCATAATCATATCCATTTCTGGACGGTTGTTTTTTGTTCAAGCCGGATTAAGCACGAGAAATGCCCAGATCCATAGAACCACCTCTGTGTGTGTGTGTGATCATTGCAGAACCTAAATTTAGTGTAGAACTGTAGAACCAATATCGTCCATATATTAGATTAATCTAATGGTCTTGATTAAAACCATCAAATTTGGAATTAGTGAAAGATTGGTATTAGTGATAATTTAATTCTTTAAATGGTAAAGATGGAAAAGATTGGAAATAGAAAAAAAAATTAACATTAACAAAATAAATATCCTTTTTCTTTAAATTAAAATAAAATTAATATGAATAATTTTTAAATCAACTAAATTATACCATAAAAACGAGAATTTTATATACTTTAAAACGAGACCGGTCATGATATATTTTTTTCGAAAAAAATTTACGTGTTTATTTTTCGTTAAAAGAAATACTCAGATCACGATGCAATATAGCATGACGATATCATTCAATGTCGAATGAACATTTGATATCGTATATTCAACGTCGAATGAAATACTATATATCATATATGCAACACTGCATGTAGATTCAATATTAGCAAAACTAAAATAATGGTCACAATCAGTAGTCAAAGTTGGTGGATTTAATGAGAACGTTATGATATATTTTTTTCGAAAAAAAATTTACGTATTTATTTTTCGCAAAATTTTTTTACCCAAACGACCATTCAATATATTATATTGAGATCATTCAATGTTGAATTACAGTTTATATCACATATTCAACGTCGAAGTAATACAATATATCATATATGCAACACTGCATGTACATTCGATAATAAAAGAGTCAAAAATGGTCAAAGTGATCAGTCAAACTTGGTAGACTACTATTAATTCAATGTTAATTGCTTAATTACCAACTTATCCCTAATGTTATATTATAATCCAATGGCTTAGATTGGTTCCATAATTCTAAACTAAATTAAGGTTCTGCAATGATCCCAACCCTATATATATATATATATATATATATATATATATATATATATATATATATATATATATATATATATATATATATATATATATATATATATATATATGTATACATGTATATATACATGTATAGTATACATCACTAACATATGTATAGCTAAGTTACTTATTATATTATATATTAAGATGTATATATGTATACATTCTGTATAGCTATATACATAATTATAATCTTATATATGATTTATATATATGTCTACAATGTGTGTATATATATTCCACATGCTTGATGTATATAATATATATATATATATATATCTATAATCTCATATATAGACTATGGTCGGTGTGGAGTACCTAAAAAAATCAGGAGTACCGTGAGTACTGTGAAACCACCACGGGTTTTAGATGTGAACATGCTCGAAAACAACGTTTTTTTTTTTTAATTTTTTTCCATCTTAATTAGATACAAATAATAAAGCATATTTCCTAAAGAATTACACACATTCCACTTTCCTAGCCTCTTAAAAGTCATGTGAACGTGAAAAAATTCATTGTGAACATGCTTTCTGTGAAATACATTCACAACAGTGCAGTTCATGTGAACTGCATGTTTTCCATAGGTTCTAGTGGTGTTTAGTGTGATTTTTTGCAGTAGGTCTTATATTATTAATTTACACATGATTATGAAAACAAATTCAAAAAAATGGTTTTAAGCGATTGCTACCTCCTTTACTCCGTCAAAACACTAGTAGGTATCATGTTGAACCCAAATATCTATATATATATATATATATATATATATATATATATATATATATATATATATATATATATATATATATATATATATATATATATATATATATATAAATTTCATGGAGTTCCATACTAGAGTGGAGTCCTGGAGTCCACCCATGTTTGGCAATTATCTTCAATTATTTAATGACTATAATTTAAATTATAAACATATGTGGATGATTGGCAACAAAATGGTAGTTTAGGTATCAAAATTTACAATTGATGGCAATCAAATATAATCCCAAATTTATCTCCAATGATACTCCCTTCTGTTTTTAAAGATTCAATTGATTGATTGTTCTTATTCTCTCTCAATAAGACTATATCAATTTAAAATCAAATATTCATATCTTTTTCCTAAAAATATTATTCCATCAATCAAGTCTTCTTTTTCCTACATATGTACTCCGATTTTGTTTCTCAATTTTCTATTTAATCCTTTTTTATTAATTCACTAATAAATTTATCGGTATTTGAAATGATTTTTTTTCTCTCATTATTCAATAAAAGAGATAAATTTCAGAATATTGTAGAGCTTTTTTTCATTCTTATATCGGTTGGTTTTCTTTAAAATCGTTCTTACAATAACTTATTTTTCTTAATTGGCTTTACATTCCCAATTTGTTGTAGGAAGAGGTTGTTTATGAACTAGTTCAGTATGCATAATTTCATTTGGACTTATGCATCTAATTTTTTTATAATAGCATATTGACCCAGTGATTTTTGGACATGTGCAAAATGGTTCTGAACATGTGTTGTGGTTTATGAACTTGTTCAAATTGTATGGTATATAAATAAGTAGCAAGAAAGTCTAATATGCATGATACATGCACATGTTTGATGTAACAGAGATTATAAACTTGTTCAAAATACATTGTTTATAAATGATCCATAGATTATTTAATTCATTGTTTATAAACTTGTGCATTAGATTTTTGTTTGTTAATTAGACTAAAATGAACAAGTGCAAAAATGAAAATCTATAATAATAAAATCACATTAATAAAATTAGGAAATATTGGTTAAGAAAAAAAAAACCATTGGAGGGAGGGAGGGAGAAAGAGAATCTCATAATTAAAAGGTTATTAATTAAATCATACTTACTTAATTTAATTTATTCCAACATTACAATTATACCCTTTAATGATTGTAAGCAGACAAGTTGGGACTCCAGGACTCTACTCTAATTAGGGACTCCATGGAACCTAACCCTAAATATATATATATATATATATATATATATATATATATATATATATATATATATATATATATATATATATATATATATATATATATATATATATATATATATATATATATATATAGATTCAGGTTCAAATAAGTACCTCTCGAAATCAAGTGCACCCGAAGGTACCGACCTTAAAAAACTTTTTTAAAATTTTTTTTCACATAACCATGTTTAATTTAATGTTATACACATGATATATAAATTTCACATACATTCACACTTTTGGTGTCCTTAAAAATTATGTGAATGCTCAATGCATATTTATGTGAATGGTCATCCATGTGAATGGTCATTTCACACTATGTGAATGGTGTGAATGACCATTCACATGATCTTTTTTTACCATTCACAAGATTTATGATGTTACTCCTTTTGAAAAAAAGTCTTATAATGTTATGTTGTACATGTCTATTCAAAAAAAATATGTGTGAATGATCATTCACATTAGGGTACGCTCGGTACGCTGGAATCTCATAGGTACGCTGATGAACCTGATTCTATATATATATATATATATATATATATATATATATATATATATATAGATTTAGGTTCAAGTGAGTACCACCTCTAATGCAGCGCACCAGAAGGTACCTCTCTTAAACGTAATTTTTTTGAAAATTTTTTTCATAAACATGTTCTAATTAACATTACGAAGATCATATGTGAATTTCACGCAAATCCGAACACTCTAAGTGCATGAAATCACGCATCACATAAATGTGCGTTCACATACATTCAAAATTATATAAGTGTGTGTTCACATAATTTTTTAGGAGCTAGGAGATGTGAATGTATGTGAAATTTACATATGATCATCATAATGTTAATTAAAATATGTTTATGAAAAAAAAATTTTAAAAAAGTTTTTTTAAAGGTGGTACCTTCTGGTGCGCTGCATAATGGTGGTACTCTCTCGAACCATATTCTATATATATATATATATATATATATATATATATATATATATATATATATATATATATATATATATATATATATATATATATATATATATATTTGAACGGCAAACTATCCTACTCCTAAATTACTCATTTTTATCCCAAGACTTGTTTTCTCCACTTAAATTTCAATTTGCCTCTGACGGGAGTCGAACTCGTGACCTCTCACTTACATGTCCACCCTATTTTATATATATATATATATATATATATATATATATATATATATATATATATATATATATATATATATATATATATATATATATCATTAAAAATACTAACTACAGTAGCCTTTAAAAAAGATAATACCTAGGGTAAAGATAAAAGATGCTACATTAATTGCTGAGATGAAGCGATGAACAGCAAACATTTCACAAAATTTCTAGAATTTAAAGCGGGGCAAGGAAACATAAACATAAACATAGGAACTTAGGAAGTATTTGCATATGCATAAAAAAGTGAATTTCACGTGCATATTTACTGTCTATGCTTCCGAATTCTAGTTACATGTGTTGTTCACCTCACATCCCCTCTTTAATGCACACTACCACCATATAATACTTTAACACATCTCTTTCTTCGTTGAATTAGGTCCAAATGAGTATCACTTATTATAAAATACATTAGAAAGAACCACTCATAATAACATTTTTTTTTATTTTTTACATATATATGTTTTAATTATTGTTACAAAGATGTAGGCATGTTCATGGATGGTTAACCGAAACTGAAAGTGCATTTCGGATGGTTAAGTGGAGATATCGGTTCGATGATTTCGTGAACCTAAACTTAAACGAAAAAACCGGTTAACCGAGGGTTTTTCGGTTAACCAATTAACCATTTTTTATTTAATAAATTATTTTTTTAATTAAAAAACCTTAATATTTAGTTTCTAAAAGCTTCAAAAGTCCAATATAATAAATGCGATGAATAAGACTACAAATCATCTATAAATGATCTTTAAACGATTGAACAATGTCTTTTCACAATCTAATGGAAACAAAAAAATACTATAATATTTCCTAAATTAGTCGTTCTAATGTTGTTTTTTTATTTAAAAATTAATGTTGACTAATAGATGAGCTAAAATATTATATTATTGTTAAGATAAATGCTAATATTTATAGGTCTAAACATTAAACTATATAAAATTAAAATTTTTTCGGTTTTTCGGTTAACCGTCCGTCACTAAAATCGAGAACCTAAACCTAAACCGAAGATTTTTTCCAGTTTGGTTAACCAAACCGAAAATAATAGAAAATTCGGTTTGGTTAACCTTAAAATTGGTATGGTTTTTTGGTTTCAGAATATTTTGAACACCCCTAAAAAGATGATATATAAATTTCACGTACATTCAGTGGCGAATCCAGTATATTTTTATAGGGGTCGTAATTTATCAGATTGCGACAATATGGATGTTTGTGTTTCTATAAAAAAAATTTAGTATCTCAAAAGTTTGGTCAGTTAATATTAATTACATAATAAAAAAAATACGTAAATGCTACAACTCATTATCTACGAATTTTCATATCTTGAGAACAAGTTATTAGTTATTACATCGTTCGAAATATTAAGTAATTCTTTCACTATGATACAAATGCAAAATCACTCAAATCATTAATCACCAATTGAATTGCGCAATTACTTTTGTAATTTGTGAAGAAGTATTAGAAGCTATTCCAATTGATGAAAACTCATATCTTTTTCTTTTTTTTTGTTCAAAAAATTGATTCATACGTGGGTCATAAACTAGGGGTACAATGAATCAATTCAAAAAATTGATTCATACGGTATAATAAAGTAAGAAAATTAAACAAATGAAACTTAATGATAATTGTTAAACATTTAAACTCTTAAATAAATAATAATCTAAATACATAAAAGACTAAAACAACAAATAATAATCTTACAAACAACGAACAAGTAACAATAAAACAAACAATATATTTCTAGTTCAAACCCAAATGCAATGTGTTTAACAATAAATTAGCCCAATAAAATAAATGTTTAATACACATGTATTTTAAAATTATTTGTTAAATGAGTAACAAAGCACATTCACACTAACAAAGTGTCCGAAATCATGCACCATATAAATGTACGTTCACATACATGCAAATTTATGTATGTATACATTAATATCATTTTTAAGGAGTTAAAAGATATGAATGTATGTGAAATTTACATATTATCTTTATAATGCTAATTCAAACATATTTATGAAAAAAAATTTAAAAGTTTTTTTTTAACTGTATCTTCTGGTTAGCTGTATAATGAGTGATACTCTTTTGAAATATATATATATATATATATATATATATATATATATATATATATATATATATATATATATATATATATATATAGGTTCAAGTGAATACCACCCATTATGCAGCGCACCAGAAGGTACCACCCATAAAAGTAAGTTTTTTGAAAAAAAAATTCATGAACATGTTTTAATTAACATTATGAAAATCATATGTAAATTTTACGCAAATCCGAACACTCCAAGTGCATGAAAACACAAATAACATAAATGTACGTTCACATATATTCAAAATTATATAAATGTGTGTTCACATCATTTTTTAAGAGCTAGGAGATGTGAATGTATGTGAAATTTACATATGATCTTCATAATATTAATTGAAACATGTTTAAAAAAATTTCAAAAAAAGTTTTTTTAAAGGTGGTACCTTCTGGTACGCTGCATAACGAGTGGTACTCTCTCGAACCATATTCATTATATATGTGTGTGTGTGTGTGTGTGTGTGTGTACTAATACACATCATTGTAGAACTCAATACTTATATAGTCACAGACTCAAAGGAAACCATTAGATTAAAAAAAATAAAGGGCGAGAGATGTGATGACAATCTTGTAATTAAATGTTATTTTTTATCTAAAGTTTTAAAGAAAAAAGAAAGAAATATTTTGCTATAAAAGTATTTTTTTTTTCTTTTCCTATATCCAAGTTGCAACACATGCAAATTTCCTACAGATTTACAAATTTTTTTCTCTATTAATAACTCTCTATTTTTTTTCTTTCTTTCTTCTTCTACTTTTTTCTATAGATTCCTCATCATCATCATCAAGAAAATGTCCAGATTTTTTTCAACTTCATTCAAGATAAAAAGTCAAATGGATGAAATTCTTTTTTCTACATTAAAGATTTCTTTTCAAAATATGATTTTCTCAAATCGTGTTATCTCACGAAGATGAAAACAAAGCATCCATCATGAAGATCGATTTTCTGAAGATGAAGATGAAGAGGAAGCATTGATGTGTTCGTTCAAAATCTTGGTTTATTTCAGAATGACGGTTCGTGTTCTTTTCAACCATCATGAAGATTGATTTTTGGGCTTTTTGAATGTTCTTTAATGATTTTTGTAATTTTCAAACGTAATGAACGTTTATTTACCAAAATACACTTTTGAATTATTTTTTTACAACTTACGGCAACTCCGGATGAAATGGGAATAAGAGTATTAAGAAAAGGGATTTCCTGAGGATCTAAAACCGCAATCCCTTTTGGGGGCCAAAAATCTCATAACCAATGTTTTTTTTAATCTAACGGTTAAGATAGGTTTCTTGTGACTCCATAAATATTGAGTTATACAAAGTGATTCATGATAACCATTAATTCATTATTTATGTATTCAAAAATGACGAATCAATATGTAAAAAAGATGAATCACAATACTTCTTATTATTCTCAATAGATATTTATCTTCTCATTTAGTCATATATATATATATATATATATATATATATATATGTATATATATATATATATATGTATATATATATATATATATATATATATATATATATATATATATATATATATATATATATATATATATATATATATATATGTATATATATATATATGTATATATATATATGTGTGTGTGTGTGTGTGTGTGTGTGTTGAAGGAATAATTATAGTGCATCAGAAAACTAAGAAGGAACCACAAATGCATCACAATTTCCACGTGATGGAACGAATTCCCGCGTGATGCATAATATTCCTGCATGATAAAATCACCTAATCAAATGATAATAATGTGGTTCCTTCGATTTCCCGATGCATTATGGTTTTACTTTAAACACTTCCACATACATACATACATACATACATACATACATACATACATACATACATACATACATACATACATACATATATATATATATATATATATATATATATATATATATATATATATATATATATATATATATAACTTTAACATCTTTGTAGAAAAAATATAACATAGAACACCTTTAGATTACTGTAACCTTCGTAAAGGGTGTAATCGAGTCGAGTACTATCAAACTCGACACAAACTCAGAAAATCAAATCAATTTCAGTTGAACCAAAATTGGTAGCTCAAATAGATAAATGTATCGATACCTCGAGCTTGACTCCCTATGATATTTCTTAAAAAATACTCAAAAATATCATTGATAACTTAATGACTCGACTCGGTACTGTTTATAAAACAGTAAATTATTAATGCATATACAGATACTTAATCCGGCTTGCAAACCTCAACAAGTTGGGTACTTCGATGGTTCAATACAAAAGCTCAACTCAAAGTACACAATATCACATAGTTTTGGAGTTGACAGTTTTAGTTGATAATATCAGTCTCATCCCTGTTCCCATCCGACTCTGTCTCGTTATAGATCCGTATACCCAATACTTCATATTTGATGTATATTATATTTTGTAAAATTTGTATATTTAATATATTAAGCATTTAAGCCTAATATTTCTTATTCAGTAAAATGCATTTTCAAATTCAGTTTAAGGTTAAACGGTGTCTGCAATAAATATTATCTGTCTAGAGTTAAATGGGGATTCATAATGTGCCTGTTTAAATAATCATTTACCTTAACAGGCTTTGTCAACCCCTCCCGTTTTTCTTTGGTTTCCCGATGGAGATTCATTGTTTACAATTTGTGAGATTTTAAACGGGATTGGTTATTTATTTGGGGATGGGAACTAAGCCCAAAATAGTGCATATAGCAACCCTTCCTTTTTAAAAATTAACGCAAGGGGGTTTATTTAGGGAGAATTTCATATATATCCTTATAAAATTTCTTATTACATATATGTAACATCCCATTTCGAGATAATTGCGTGTAATTATTTTAGTGGATATTTAAATAATTAATATCGTGTTGGGCCAATGAGATCCCGAGTAGTGGATTAAATGTGTCGGGTTTATGGGTTACGTGTCAAAATTGAGTGATACGTGTCTCCGAGCTAATAATTAGCGGATTAATTATCTTCTTGAGTTCGTGGAGTTAAATGGGTTAATTTGCTATCAATATTGAAAAAGTGATATCGGGTTCGGATTTAGCGGGTTCGGAACCTACTTAATTGAGAAATTGGATATGTACGTATATGTGGCCTTATCCTTTCATTTCCCTTATCAAATTCTCAAAACCCCTAAAGTGTGTGTGTGTGAATTAGTGAGGAGCTGCAGCAGAGAAGCTTCAATCCTTGAAATTTGGGTGCTGGAAATTTGTGTTCTTCATCATCTTCTTCTTCTCTTTGAGTTCTTGAAGTGCTCAAGGTAAGATTTTGTGGTTTTAGTGGCTAAATCTTGAGTTGTGTATATGATATATGATGGAATTGGTTTCTGGAAGTGTATGGGTTGTATATGCTTGAGTTTTGTGTGTTTTCCTTGCTAAAATCGAGTTTGGAGGGGGTTGAAACCCCTGGTTCGGCTATGGAGTTCGAAGGCAGGATTCTGCTGTCTGGCAAAAGCGCGGCGCGCAAATGGGAAAAGCGCGGCGCGTAAATCAGTCTGCTAGAGAATCTTGGTTTAGTTTTATAAAAGAGTTGTGGGTCGTTAATTGGTCGGATCCCTTCGGGATATTGTTGGATTGAATTATTTGGGATTTTGGGTCTCGATAGGGATCCCGTAAAAGAGTTTCGGGGATCGATTGTCCGTTCGGGAATATGTTTCGGGTTTAGTTTAATTGTGATAATTGTGTTGGATTTTATTTGAGATTGTTGAGTTGGGTTTGAATTAAGCTTCCGGGGTTCCGTTGGGTTTGTTTTGGGTCGGATATATTGTGATTCGGGTTTTGATCGGTTTTTCGGGGTTTCGGTTGGGATTAATTATGGGGGTTTTGGAGTAGGGTTTCGTTTGGGATTTTCGAGCCGGGTTTTGATCAGGCTTTCGGGTCGGTTATGAGTTGGATTATAGATTGTTATGTGTATCTTTTGAAATGAGTTTGTGCTAACGGTTGGGGATCCGTGTGATTTCAGGGACGGGTCAGCGAGCCGAGCCGAGTCAGAGATTTCGGGATTAGTGGATCGATCAGGTGAGTACCCGAGTTCTTTTCTAAACCGCGGGACTGTTTTCCGAGTCATGATTGTGCAGTTAGCTTTGTATATGTGTATATTGTGTATTGTGAATGAGACAGGGACGTGGGCGCCAGGTATGATTCTATTTCCCACATATGTGTTATATGTGTGCATGAGATGAGATCCAGTCCGGGGGTCCGTGATGAGTTCCATACGGACGGTGATTCGCGATGTGAGATCGCGTGGGTTGACTGTCCCTAACAGTCCTTGGAGCGTGTATACACGGCAGGGCCTGTAGCCGGTTCGCGCCCGTGCTACAAGGTTGTGGCTAACCACCGGTGCGCACGGTCGTTAGCTGGGGAGGAGTCCCCTTCAGTGATACTGTGTGCAGGGCTTCGGATCTCATGCTGAGTGTTCATACCTGCTTTATACTGCTGATTGTCAGAGACAGAGATTGAGCTTGTGTTGTGTGTATGTGCTACGTGTTCGCATGCTATGTGTTTACTGTGCAGAGTCTAACCCTCGAGTACTCACGAGCTTTCGAGCTTACGTATTCGAGTCTTCCGTGTTCAGGGTTTCAGTGAAGGGTTCAGTAGCTGGGTTTGTTGATCAGAGACTCGCCGTTATGCGAAGACTATTGCAGCTGCCTGTGTCATCAATTATGTTAGTGTTTGTGTCTTATGGGATATTGTTAATCAGTGAATGATGTGTAAACAATATTATGTGAAAGTTTTTAATCAATGGTGATTCCGAGTATCCTATGACATATGTGTAATTGAGCTATTGAGATGTGCCACCTGTGTATTGTATTGACGTGGCATTTCCGGGATCGGGGAGGGTGTTACAGCATGGTATCAGAGCTTGTGGTTTGAAGTCTGAGTATCATTAGTGGATGCTTAACTTAAACCTTGTTTCGATCCGTGGGGGATCCATTGCGATTGATTTTAGCGGAATTAACTAACCTGGCTTAGTGTATAACGCTGGGTGACCTATCTATGGTTCTCAATTGTTTTGGTTTGTGCAGATAATTATGGCAGATCAGGGCGAGGGATCCGGCGCGGGTAAGCTGCCAGAGGACGAGTTTATTCGCAAGTCAGAGCTTCTGGGGGTATTGACTGAGTTTTACAGGCAGCAAAAAGAGCGGGAGCGGGGACAGGATCAGGGTATGGGATCACGTGCTGGGGGTGGTCAGGATACGGGTACGGGTGCCTCTTCATCTATGTCTCGGCGAGGGGGTTCGTTCAAGGATTTCATGACCGGGAATCCGCCAGAGTTTAGAGGCGGGGGTGAGCCAGGGATAGCTATGGCATGGGAGCGTGAGGTGGAGGCTGCCTTTAGAGTTGCGCACGTGGAGCCGAGAGATATGGTCGGTTATGCGACCTATCTGTTGAGGGGAGGGGCGTCACAGTGGTGGCAGTCTATAGAGTCAGCAATGACATCTTCTGCGGCGTATGCGATGACGTGCGATCAGTTCAGGGCTGTGTTCGAGCTACAGTACATCCCGAGAGACGAGAGGCGGGAGATGGAGCGGCGATTCCTACATCTACAGCAGGGAGAGA
Source organism: Centrapalus pauciflorus (assembly GCA_020465985.1). Lineage (NCBI taxonomy): Eukaryota > Viridiplantae > Streptophyta > Magnoliopsida > Asterales > Asteraceae > Centrapalus > Centrapalus pauciflorus. Next base: position 106,160 of record JAANYP010005597.1, read on the forward strand.
TGACGGTGCAGCAGTATGTAGACCGGTTCAATGAGTACTCCCAGTTTGCGACTCATCACATCGCCACCGAGCAGCGAAAGGTTGATGCATTCGTTGATGGACTGCGAGCTGACATCAGAGAGTTCGTTGGGATGCACGAGATGCCTACATCTGCCAGAGCATTGGAAATGGCCCGCATCAGAGAACGGGAGATAGCTAAGCAGAGAGAGGACCCATTCTTTCAGCACCGACGTGAGAGGACTCCCGAGCGGTCCTCGAGAGACCGGAGGCATTCCAGAGACGACTCCAGGGAGCGACGTTCGGGTCAGAGTTCGAGAGATAGACGAGATAGAGACAGAGACAGAGGCAGGGAACAGAGGTCGAGTGGACCGGGGCGGAGCCAGAGATCAGATCGGCAGAGTCAGAGGCAAAGTTCGAGATATACAGAGCAGAGTCAGAGCAGCGTAGGGCAGAGGCCTCGAGATGGGGGCGATAGGGGAGACAGTTCAGCTGGAGATCGAGAGTGCTTGAGATGCAACCGTCGCCATAGTGGGCCGTGCGTGCCTAGGTGTTATCGATGCGGCCAGCGTGGGCATGCTGCCGCCACGTGTACTGTTCCAGAGCCATTGTGCTTCCGTTGTGGGAGGCCGGGGCACAGAGTGCGAGACTGTCCAGAGTTGGGATCAGCAGTGCAGGGTGCGAGTTCTAGTGGGGCCAGAGCTGAGCCGTCGTCATCCGGTCGTCATGATTCTTGGGCGCGGGGTCGGGTATTTCAGGCGACTACAGAGGCAGCTCGAGATGATGCTAATATGGTTTCGGGTATGTCCTTCTGAGCTTGCTTTGAGTATGTGTCGATTGTGGGGCGGGTCATTGGGTTATGTCTGCGATAAGTGTATGTGTTCTGTTGCGTGTGACTGTTCTGTTATGTCTGTAATTATGTGGCCCAGTGATAGAGATATGGAAGGGTTGTGTATGGGTTATATGGGATTGTTATATCTGGGTATGTGTGTGAGAGTGAGATATATCGTGGTAAGATGGGTTATCAGAGTTCTGGGATTGGGCATTGTGCTATGTTGGATGGATTAATCCTGTTGAGTTATGTGAGCCATGCGAGTATTTATTGCGAATTTGTTGTGATGGGCTAGTGGATTATCATATTGATAGTGGATTTAAATTCTTGTGTGTGTGCCATCCATATCTATGATATTGCGTATTATGAGATGCGTTTATCGGTTGTGGTGGAAAGAGTTGAGAATTTTGTCGTGATAGTGGATTAGTATATTGAGAGTGGATTTAATCTTTTTATGAGTTAACCATGTTTATGAGCTTGCGTTTAGTGATTCGATGGAGATGTCTTTATGTGTTGTGTTAGTGGATAATCTATACAGAGTTATGCGGGTATGTGATGAGGGAGAGCGAAGACCGATGGATTGAGATCATATGCGGATTGAGTGGCTTATGAGGTGATGCCACGTGAAGATTCCGTGAATAGAGGATTTATCAGTTGCCGATATGTGAATTAGGGGATTTAATTGAGCTATTAGTGGATTGTCTAATTGAGTTAAAGATTCGAGGGAGTCGACTTGTTTTGAGAGTTGAAATAGAGACGTGTATTAGTGATGATTGTGTCATTCAGAGTTCAAATGCGAATTCAACAGAGTTGTTGATGATGTCGAGAATTGTGAGCCAACATTTTCGGGGATTTGATTTAGAGATGTGTAATTGCGAATGGGCTTGCGATAGATTCCGGGGACGGAATCTTTTTAAGAGGGGAGGATTTGTAACATCCCATTTCGAGATAATTGCGTGTAATTATTTTAGTGGATATTTAAATAATTAATATCGTGTTGGGCCAATGAGATCCCGAGTAGTGGATTAAATGTGTCGGGTTTATGGGTTACGTGTCAAAATTGAGTGATACGTGTCTCCGAGCTAATAATTAGCGGATTAATTATCTTCTTGAGTTCGTGGAGTTAAATGGGTTAATTTGCTATCAATATTGAAAAAGTGATATCGGGTTCGGATTTAGCGGGTTCGGAACCTACTTAATTGAGAAATTGGATATGTACGTATATGTGGCCTTATCCTTTCATTTCCCTTATCAAATTCTCAAAACCCCTAAAGTGTGTGTGTGTGAATTAGTGAGGAGCTGCAGCAGAGAAGCTTCAATCCTTGAAATTTGGGTGCTGGAAATTTGTGTTCTTCATCATCTTCTTCTTCTCTTTGAGTTCTTGAAGTGCTCAAGGTAAGATTTTGTGGTTTTAGTGGCTAAATCTTGAGTTGTGTATATGATATATGATGGAATTGGTTTCTGGAAGTGTATGGGTTGTATATGCTTGAGTTTTGTGTGTTTTCCTTGCTAAAATCGAGTTTGGAGGGGGTTGAAACCCCTGGTTCGGCTATGGAGTTCGAAGGCAGGATTCTGCTGTCTGGCAAAAGCGCGGCGCGCAAATGGGAAAAGCGCGGCGCGTAAATCACTCTGCTAGAGAATCTTGGTTTAGTTTTATAAAAGAGTTGTGGGTCGTTAATTGGTCGGAGCCCTTCGGGATATTGTTGGATTGAATTATTTGGGATTTTGGGTTTCGATAGGGATCTCGTAAAAGAGTTTCGGGGATCGATTGTCCGTTCGGGAATATGTTTCGGGTTTAGTTTAATTGTGATAATTGTGTTGGATTTTATTTGAGATTGTTGAGTTGGGTTTGAATTAAGCTTCCGGGGTTCCGTTGGGTTTGTTTTGGGTCGGATATATTGTGATTCGGGTTTTGATCGGTTTTTCGGGGTTTCGGTTGGGATTAATTATGGGGGTTTTGGAGTCGGGTTTCGTTTGGGATTTTCGAGCCGGGTTTTGATCAGGCTTTCGGGTCGGTTATGAGTTGGATTATAGATTGTTATGTGTATCTTTTGAAATGAGTTTGTGCTAACGGTTGGGGATCCGTGTGATTTCAGGGACGGGTCAGCGAGCCGAGCCGAGTCAGAGATTTCGGGATTAGTGAGTCGACCAGGTGAGTACCCGAGTTCTTTTCTAAACCGCGGGACTGTTTTCCGAGTCATGATTGTGCAGTTAGCTTTGTATATGTGTATATTGTGTATTGTGAATGAGACAGGGACGTGGGCGCCAGGTATGATTCTATTTCCCACATATGTGTTATATGTGTGCATGAGATGAGATCCAGTCCGGGGGTCCGTGATGAGTTCCATACGGACGGTGATTCGCGATGTGAGATCGTGTGGGTTGACTGTCCCTAACAGTCCTTGGAGCGTGTATACACGGCAGGGCCTGTAGCCGGTTCGCGCCCGTGCTACAGGGTTGTGGCTAACCACCGGTGCGCACGGTCGTTAGCTGGGGAGGAGTCCCCTTCAGTGATACTGTGTGCAGGGCTTCAGATCTCATGCTGAGTGTTCATACCTGCTTTATACTGCTGATTGTCAGAGACAGAGATTGAGCTTGTGTTGTGTGTATGTGCTACGTGTTCGCATGCTATGTGTTTACTGTGCAGAGTCTAACCCTCGAGTACTCACGAGCTTTCGAGCTTACGTATTCGAGTCTTCCGTGTTCAGGGTTTCAGTGAAGGGTTCAGTAGCTGGGTTTGTTGATCAGAGACTCGCCGTTATGCGAAGACTATTGCAGCTGCCTGTGTCATCAATTATGTTAGTGTTTGTGTCTTATGGGATATTGTTAATCAGTGAATGATGTGTAAACAATATTATGTGAAAGTTTTTAATTAATGGTGATTCCGAGTATCCTATGACATATGTGTAATTGAGCTATTGAGATGTGCCACCTGTGTATTGTATTGACGTGGCATTTCCGGGATCGGGGAGGGTGTTACAATATATATCCTTACAAAACTTAAGAACTCACAAATATATCCAAATATCTAATTTATAATTATAAAATTATTTTAAAAATATAAAAAAACTATTTTTTTGATTAATTTATTTAAAATTCCTTAAGGACCCCTAATCTTGTAGAATAGGAAATTGAATCTGAATTGAAATTGAATTGGAAATGAATAAGAATTGAAAAGTCACATTCCTCTTCATCCCTTCAAGTGACCGTGGCCATTCTTCATGACTGCAGCAGATGGATTGTTCCCTGTGTTCACAAAAGGCACTAATTCTCCTTCATAGAAACTCCCACCAAGAGAACATTTCATGATGTACTTATAAATCAGTATGCACAGTTTATGAATCCAAACATTTTGGTTTATGTAATTCCAACATTTAACAAGCAATCCAATCTAAGCAGATGGTTGAATGGATTAAACACACGAGTTTATAAAAACAAATTGAATTCCTATATTTATCAAAATAAAAGAATGAAAGTTTCTACAAGATCCTCAAATTCACATTGCATAACCAAAAATAATATCCCGTTTATTGAAGCTCATGGTTGCTTGAAACCGCCGGCTTTTGCCGGTTTCTTCTAGTGTTGGTGACGGGTGAGATTTGACTGAATTTGAAGAAGGATGATAATACATACGAGCAGTTTGAGGGCAGTGAGGATGAAATCTATCCACCATTCTCACCCCTAAATCAAATATCTCCACGTATTTCCCCATTACAACCAGAGATCATCAATTTCCAACACTGATTGTGACCGGTGAGGACGAAATCTGATGAGCTCCAGAAGGATGAATCGATTGATAGAGAAACCAACAATTACAGATTTAATTTCCTTAGGGGCATTTAAGGAATTTTAAAAAAGTTAATTAAAAATATAGTTTTTTTATATTTTTAAAATAATTTAATAATTATAAATTAGATATTTGGATATATTAGTGAGTTCTTAAGTTTTAGAAGGATATACATGTAATTAGGAATTTTGTAAGGATATACATGTAATAATGAAGGTTTACAAGGATATACATGAAATTCTTCTTTTTTTTTTTTTTTTTTTTTGGGAGGGGGTGGGGGGAAGGTTAGGGGACAAAGATTAAATATATAATGGTAGAAAAGTATCATGTTTATTATGATGTCCTGTATGGATAGAATTTGGTCCAAGAAATATGTACTATTGACCTTATCTTTCAAGCTTATACCATCTTCGAGTCTATATCTCATTGTTCTTTCTTGTCTCATAAATGTTTTTATAAATTGCATTTTGTTAATAATTTAAGTAAAGTATTACATAAGTATTTCTAAATATTTGTTAAATTCTTCTAATGTCCAAACATATTTAGAAGTCAACACAAGTATCAAATTGGTTTTATCTACGACAATTCCAATTAAATACTTATGATAAAATATAATATGACAAAAATACTCTTAAATTTATGCAAATAATAAACTTAAAATAATGCAAACAACTATGTAATAGTGGATACTTACTTTATCTCTCATTAAATTAGAAACAAAAACTCGATCTAATAAAGTTAGAGCATGAGATACATAAAAATTTTTTTAAATTAAATTCATACTCAGATAACATTTAATTAATGATTTGTCTTTAAATATGGAAGGTTTTAATGGTTCGTATTAATGTATGGTGTGTCAAAATGACATAACTATTGCATCATTGTTGATTTCATAAAACACTTGAGTATCACACCGATAAGCACAAATGAGCAGATGCAATCAAATTAATGAATAAATGATGTTGGACATTTTTATGGATTATTGAGATTGATAAATTGCTGGGTAATTAATTATCAATTTCTCAAAGTACGGGTGGTAAAAGTACAATACTAGATATTAATTGTAGTGATTTAGTTGTCATTAAATGATAATTAAATAATTATTTAGTCTTTTATTTATTATTAGATATTAAATAAAATATGCATTTATTTGAATTGAAATTATCATCTAACTATTGAATAATTAGATACATAATAATAAACAAGTAAATACAGATAATTATAAATAATTACCAAGTAAGTTTTATCAGATAAAGATAAAACGTATTATTTAATAGATATATAATTATAAGAGATAATTATATAATATTTAAATATTAAAGATAATTATTAAGAAAAATTTTATAAAGTTTAATTAAATCAGAATTTAATATTATTTTATGTATATATAAATTTGCATGTATGTGAACGTACATTTATATAATCCATGATTTCATACACTTAGTAGTGTGAATGTGCGTGAAATTTATACATCATTTTGTAATATTAACTAAACATTTTATTTCAAAACAATTATTTTTAAGAGTGGTACCTTACGGTACGCATAAGCTAAGGATCCTTTGAGCACCATTTATAATTAAGCACCAGTGAGTGACGATCAAAATAACGTTTTTTACATACAGTTTTTTTATATATATACAAGCTTTGAACAAATAAAAATAAACTTTTCGTGGCTTCATTGCATTTTCATTCTTTTATATATACAAACTTCATTAGGTTCACTGCATTCATAATATTTAATATACACAAGATTTATTCAAACTATGTAAATAATTTATTTGTAACATGCAAAGTTTTATTTGATGCTAATTTGTAAAATTTTTATTGGTGCTCGTGGTGCTTATATAAATGCTGCTTAAATGATCCACATTATGTATGTATGTCATACGGCAGAAAGTTTTGTGTGACAAGAAAAACTCACAACACACAAAATGTTTTGTGTGCGTTAATCCTAGGGGTGTTATATGTGGACCAAATACCCGAACCGAACCGGTACCGGTCCCGAATAGGACCGATTGTAAAGTAATGGTCCGGTCCTCGGGTTTAGATTTTAGCCAAATTCGGGTTCGGTCCGGTCCGATAACATCCCTAACCTTCAAAGTGGAGTTAGTTTTTGAGTTTTTATACACCAAATACCCGAACCGAACCGGTACCGGTCCCGAATAGGACCGATTGTAAAGTAATGGTCCGGTCCTCGGGTTTAGATTTTAGCCAAATTCGGGTTCGGTCCTAACCGGGTTCGGCCCAGTTCAGTCCGGGTTTGGTCCCAATAACACCCCTAGTTAATCCTCTGGCCATAATAAAACACACACATATTAGTGTGTGTTTGGTGTGCTCTTCGTTTATTGATCACATATTTGACGACGCTCGACCGTATCATCGAAGGTGGATACCGAAATCATCTCATTTATGTGTTTTTGTCATCAAATACAAATGTACGACATTTTAAAGCTTTCATGTTACTCATATTATGTTTTAGGGAAAATTACAAAGTTCGTCCTTGTGGTTTACTATAAATTATGGATTGAGTCCTTTACCTTATAGATTATACTGATAGTTCTTGTGCTTGAAGTTTTGTTATGAAGTTCGTCATTTCACCATTTTACTCTTAGTGTTTAACAATGATTCATAAAGGTGTTTTTATTATTATTTCTATTATTATTAAATAAAAAAAATCTAAGAAATTAAAACATTAGTGAATTTAATTTAATATAATAATATAAAATTAAATAATAAAATATTAATAAAGGAAAATGCATTATTATTAATTAAGAAAGTAAAAAAGTAACTTTTTGAGTTTAGATTTTTGAAACTTTTTTTAATCAGAAAATAAATGTAATTATTGTCTTAGAAAATCTTTTTTGACCTTTTAAAATTTTTACATGAACAACTTTTTATCACTTTCAGTAAACGTTTAAATTTTTTTATAGTTTAAACGTTTGAAATTTTTTTTATTAACTTAACTTTTTTAAGAAGTTTGATTTTTTGAAAATTGTTAAAAATTTTAAGCGTTTCTTAAAAATGTTTAAACGTTTTTGAAAATTTCAAGTAAATTTTTTTTAAAAAAAATTCTAGAAAGATAGAATTTTTTTTGAAAAGTTTAAGTATATTTTATTGTTCACGAAAATGTTTAATGTTTTCTAAAAATTTCAAATGAAAAACATAAAGATAGTAAACCATTTTATTTTTAACTTTTAATTACCAAAATGATGAAAATAATTTATTATATAATTTAAAAAATGTTTACATATAGAACGTTATTTTTTTAGTTAATAATATAAATAATTTATATGTTTCTATAACTATTTTATTGTTCATTTTTATGTCTTACATTAAATTAGTTTTACTATTTTTAAAATTAGTTTATTATTTTATAATAATAGAATTATAATAAATACAATATTAATAATAACTATAAAACAAGTAAGAGTAAAACAGTCATTTTAAATGGCCAAATGATGAAATCCATAACAAAACTTCAACCACAATGACTGACAGTATATTTTTTAAAGTTAAAAAAACCTAATCCATAATTTCTAGTAAACCACGGTAACGAAATTTGTAATTTAACCTATGTTTTAATTGATAACCCGTGTATGAAATTTTATTAAATTTAAAAAACTTATGATGCGTTAATTCAATAAAGATTATGTTTTCATGAAAAACCGATATGAATTTCCAACATTATGTATTACTAGGTGTGATTCAAAGTGACTAAAGAATCAAAAAAATAATAAGAGTAAATTACAAAAATGGTCCCTGTGGTATGTCCTAAAAATTGGATATGGTCCCTGAACTTTCAATTTTGCAGAAACGGTCATTATTTTTACTGTTTGTTTGCAATTTTGGTCCATCAACCTATTAACTTTTCTAATATGACCAAATTACCCTTATTTTAATGCAAACCATAGGGACCATCTCTGCAATTATTATTTAACTCTTTTTATTCTTAATTGAATAATTATCTTTAGTGTTACTTAACCTTAATAAACTACAAAAAAAATTATTTAATTATTTATGTTGGTTCATAAATGATTTATATATTTTTAGTCTTAATTGGATTAAAATTAAAGTCAATATGAATCTCAAGCATGTTATATGACCTAAAATTTTAAATTGTTTTTGGTTGTAATTAAAAATTAAAACGATAAAATAATTGATACGTTAAATAAATAAATTTGACGTGTCTTAGACCCTTTGGAAGTTTTTTTTAACTCGGCCGAGTTAGATGTTAATTTTTTTTATTTAAGTTCTTCAATTATCTTTCGGTAAAGAGAAAAAATATATATTAAATGGAGTTTTGATTATAAACACACATATGATTAAAATGTTTAATAATCTTGACTCCAATAAATAAATTCATCATTGAAATTAATTTTTCCGACCTAAAATTATGAATGTTTTTTTCTAAAAGATTAATTAAAAACAAATTATTAGGTTTAAGTTTTTATACAATGACATGATCTCTTGGTTTGATCAGAGCTTTTGAGATAAGTTTTTTAATCGGAAGGATGTTGATATTAATCTTGTTATAAAGGTTTAATCGTTAAACTCATATCACCTTGTTAAAATAAGTTTTAATAAAACGTCTTAATTTTCAAACGATTATAAGTTTTGAGAGGTTTACAATTTGATTGTTTGAATGATTTAAATAATAAAAATCTTGGTTCATAAATGAATTTTTTGACAATTAAAAGAGTTTAATGTGTTAAGATATTTTTAAATATAAATGCTTTTTCTTAAAAAAAAATGTAATAGTTTAATGTGTCAAAACTATAAAGTTTGTTCATAGATAAATAATTATAAATTGAAGGATTCAAAAGTTAAATGATTTTAATATTTTTGTTTCTTAATTGGCTTTAATTAAATTGTTGGTTCATAAATAAATATTTTATAATTTATTAAAGTTAATTAACACTAAATAATAAACTATATTTACTTACATAAATGGTCTTTTTGGTTTGACCAACATAAATATTTTTTTTAATGATAAATGTAAGAACCAACATAAACAAATATAGTGTCAAAATATTTTATTTATGAAACCTCTAAAAAAACAATTTATAAAATAAATGATTTTTTATTATAAATTTTGAGAGGTTTACACTTTAAATAAATTTAATTTAGACTAAAAAATATTTAAATCATTTATGAACCAACATAAATAAAACAAATCTATTCTTTTATATAATTCATTAAAGTTAATTAACAATAAAAAATAAAGAGTTAAAAGAATTAATTGCATAAATGATCCATATGGTTTGCATCAAAATAAGGGTAAATTGGTTATATTAGAAAAGTTAATATGTAGAGGGACCAAAATTGCAAACAAACAGTGAAAATAATGACTGTTTCTGCAAAATTGAAAGTTCAGGGACTAAATCCAATTTTTAGGACATACCACATGGACCATTTTTGTAATTAACTCTAATAATAATTATATAATTTTAGGTTTGGTCTGTTTTGAATATTGTAATTTTTTTTATCCATTTTAAACATTAAACTTTTCGATGTGATCCATTTTAGATATGCACACATATAAAAATAAGCTATCACAATGGATGTACTACACAAAGTTTTAATCATCAAAAGCTTAAAACAGACAATACAAAAGGTTAGATAACTAAAATGAACCTAAAAACTATAATACTTAAAACGGATCAACGCTAAAATTACATAACTATTTACGACATTATCTCTAAATATTTAACGTATCCCTTGACATGTGTGTGAACTTTGAAGGATTCTTTCCATAACGTCTAAATAAAAAATTTGTATTTGACGTAACAAACTTTTCATCTCCCTATTCTTATTTTGAGCCCTCAACATATAGACTTTCTATTATCATGGCTTTCTCAAAAAGAATATATATATATATATATATATAATTTTGAAAGAGTAAAATGTCCTTTTGAATAGAAAAAGTATTTCTTGAATCATTAAAATATAAATATTTTATTAAAAGACTTTTACTCTCACGATATCAGGTGTTAAAGGTGCTCAAGGCTGGGATTAAAGCCTCATTGTAGATAAAAAAGTAGATTAAAGACTTAAGAGTAGGTTTAACCATGTGTATGTTCTACTAGTAAAACAAAAATAAAAAACAAACCCTTGTTAATTATAAACTTGATTATTCATTTTAATGCATGAAGTTAATGCATTTACATCATAAGAAAATGAAAAAACCGTCACTTTATTCTACACGTTATTTCTATTAAATTATTTAAGCTTATATAAATATTTAAATTAAGCGTACGTTTGCCTTTTCTTGTTTTAATTTTTTTTTTTATCGCAATCTCAATTTAGGTCATAAATCTGTTTTTTTGACAATAACAAAAAATTTTCTAAATATTATTATTGGCCACTTACATATTTAGATAGATTTGATCAACACAAATAATTTATATAAGAGTTTAATATGAAAAAAAAAACCAACATGTTTTTATATTTTTTGCGATTTAGTTCATCCGTGTTATTTTTTCCTAAGAAAGTCCTCAAATTATTGTTTTCAATCTGGTTTTCGGAAAAGTTTTGTTTTTTTTTTTCAAAATCAACCCTGACATTTTCCACAAAAAAACCAACATGTTTTCACTATTTTTCTTTGAAAATTCCACAAACTTGAAGACCTTTTTGTTAAAATAAAGAAAAATTCCAAAAATCACAAACAAATATTACTTAAGGATTTTATTGGTAAAGGATAACACAGAGGGACTAAACCGTAAAAACGTGAAAAACATGTTGGTTTTTTTCATATTAAACCCTTTATATAAATATAAATTTTCATTTATTTATTAGTATTATTATATTACAAATTGACAAATCGGATAATACAGAGAGTAATATGGTTATATTTGTATATTGTAATCGTTCTATATTATATAAAACTTACATGTATTTCTTTTAAATGTTCATAACTTGATACAGACCTGCTGGTTTTTAAGACCCTTATATATTGACCTTTTTGTGTTCATGTGTATGGAAATTACTCAAAAAGTCAAATGTTTTTTTGTTAGAAATGCTCTTTTACCAACTTTTGTATGTAGATAGATTAGTCCAACTTTTCAAAAAATCTACAAATTCAATGTTAATTTAAAGTATAATATTAAGTAACAAATAAATATAGGTTTTACACTAAACTTGTAGACATAAAGAAAATTAATATCCATTAAATATGTTAAATGTACTTTTTTAGAAAACCATTTTAAGCTTAATGACAAAAATAAACATATGATAACTTACAAAATAACATTTATTGATCAATTTCCATCAACCCTCAAATGACATACAAATAGATTGATTTCATATATCATATACATGGTTTATACCTATCTATCTAATGAAGAATTTCGTTTTTAAATCAAAACTATTATCTTAAATGATCAAAATAGGTTTCAGATTTCATCTAACATTTTAACTTGATAACTTAAAAAGACAAATTGCATAAAATAAATAAATAAAATTGCCATTTTTAATGATTTTAAAGAAAAGCATTGACATATGCGTATAACGTAAACAAAGTTATGTTTACCATTTTATATACAGTTGTAACATCCTGATGTTAAATTTATTGTATTTGAGGTTTAATTAGATGAATTTATAAATTAATGTAATATTAAGTTGAATTATGAAAGTTGGTTGCATTATATGGAAATTTAGAATTCTAAAATTATTAAGTGAAAATAATTATTAAATTATTAAGGAAAATAAAATAAAGATAGAATTCTTTATTTTATAAAATCAGTATTTTAATGGAACCGGATAAGTTGAAGGGTTGAATGTGTCAAAAGTCGGAAATTTGGAATAAAAGGGGGAAAGATAGTTTATTTCAACTCATTTGAAATTATTCCCACTCTCTCTCTAAAACCTCTATCTCTCGGCTCTCTCTCTCTAAGATTAAAGATCATCAAAGTTTGGATTTGGAAGCTGGAAATCTGGATTAAAGTTGTTTGGGAGGAACTATATCGTCTACAATCATCAAATTAAGGTAAACAATCTTTAAAATTCGAATTTAGAGGCATTCTTTGTTCGGTTTTGTTAAAATCCGAAACTCAGATTCGGAATTCAAACGTGGATGCATGTATGATATTGTTGTGGATTTGTTCAAATCGAGTGTATAAGATATTATGTACAAAATTTCAGTTTCAGATTTGAACTATAAGTATGATTTTTGGAGAATTGTGTGTGTTTTTAGTGTGTGTGTCGATGAATGATGAAAAAGTAGTCAAAAAGTGTTTAATTGGCATAGAAATGTGTTAATTTTAGTATTAAAAGTGTTGGAAATACATGAATGTTAGTTGGTGTAAGTTATTTCACGTATTGAACAAGTACAAAAATGACTTGGATTAAATCTGGAAAATATCAAGACTGCACTTTTATGAACTCGGATGTCCGAATTCGGATCTGGCAGGAACTCGGATCTAGACCGAATTCGGACAAGATCCGAAATGTTGATGTCCAAAATAGCAAAACATTTCTAAGTAAGTAAACTCGGTTCGGGAACCGAATTCGGATGGTGGTCCGAATTCGATGAGGGACCGAACTGGCTATGGTCCGAATTTGGGACAAGTGTGGTACGAACTCGATGTGGTCCGAAGTTGTTATGAGGTCCGAATTAGGATCTATTGGGGACCGAATTGGGGGTCCGAATTCGAGTGGGGTCCGAATTCGGACATGCATCCGAATTAGGGTCGAAATTTTTGCAAAACTTATAAAAATTTGGTTTTTATGGAATCAAACAGTTATTGACACGATGTGTTGTTACAACTGACTAACAGGTCCCTTGTGGTGTTGTTTAACCCACAGTGGGGTACTTTGTGGATCCGGTTGAAAGCCCGAGGAGAAATAAAATTGATTAAAGATTAAATACGCACCCACTGTGAGTACAGTAGATTTCGCATGATTATATCTGTTTTATGTTAAGCTTTGCCTGCTGAGACCTGTTGTTTCATTTGTTTGGTTGGAATTCTACTAACTAGCGTAGATTTAGATGCACATTCTTTCTTGTTGCATGTCCGTTCGATTGTTGTGCATCTAGTGATGGACCGGTGGGTCGCATCGATAACTCTGATGTTACTGTGCTATATGACGCTGGAGCTGATCCCTCCAGGTCCGGTAGGCAGTATGTCATCCCCGATCGTACGTTTGTCTCAGATGGTATGTGTAAATGCCGAGCTTTGGGCTCGAAGGGGCTGCGGCTCTGGTCCGTACTTGGTGTACGAAGAGAGTATACGACGTTTGTCGTCGGGGTTACTCTTGGGCTTCATAAAGATTTATAATGTGCGCAATCTATGTATTCACTAAGCATTCGCTTACGTTTTAGTTGTTGTAATTTTTACAGGAAAATGAAAATCAGCTGCGGGACCATCTAGCTAGGTTGTTGTTTGAAGTGAATTGAAGACTCAGTTGCTTACTTGGTAACTTATTGCTGGGGTTATTGTTGTAATAAATTTGGGATTTATGTAATGCATTTGAAGTTTGTAGACATAGACATGTAACCTTTGTAGCACCATAGGGTGATTTGAAACCATTGTAATAATTTATTTTGTACTTTAATTGCTTCCGCACTTTAATTAAGTAGCCAGATCATTACGTAATTTATGTATTGGTAATTAATCCTGGGTGTCTTGATAATGGTGGTTGTTGTGGCAAGGGTGTCACACGAGATGGTATCAGAGCAGTAGTTTGAGATTCAAGTGTCCGTGAGGTCTTGATCTCAAACATTAGGTGATGATATGTAGTGATGCTAAGTAATGATCTGAACTAAGATAGGTTACGATCTAGTAATTATAAGGACTGACTATTATACGGGACAAATGAATGGTGTCTTTAAATTTATGACATGTTGCTAAATAAGTTATATGTTTCGTATTTCAGAACATGTCTGGAGGAGGAATGACACCTGAAGAGACGAGAGAAATGATGCTAGCCATGATGGCTGAGCAAAGAGAGATGATTCAAGAGCAGTTTCGGGCTCGAGATGAGGCCGAAACTAAGCGAAGGGAAGATAAAAGGAAGAACAAAGAAAAAGAAAGAGAAGGAATTAATGAGGAACAAGATGACAACACTGGGTCATCTAATAAGCCCAGGGGTTGTCGGTTTAAGGATTTTAAAGGAAATGGAGCTGTAGAGTTTAACGGTTTAGGGGATGCTGTTGCCGCACTGGAATGGATAACAGCAACTGAGCGAACATTCCGAATCAGCGACTGTGCTGAGAAGGACATGGTTCGTTATGCAACTGCTATGTTCACGAATGATGCAATCATGTGGTGGAATGCCATGGTGAACGCTTTAACATTGGAGAAAGTTTCGGTTATGAAATGGGCTGAGTTCACGGACTTATTCACTCAGCAATACTGCCCGATTGATGAGCGTCGGAGATTAGAGGCAAGGTTTATGGCGCTGGTACAGGGGACGAAGACGGTGTCCCAATATGCTGTGGAGTTCACGAGGTTAAGTCTGTTCGCACCTCATCAGGTGGACACCGAAGAAAGGAAAGTGACCAGGTTCGAGGCTGGTCTTGACATAGAGATTAGGAGGGTTATGAGCAACGTCCGCTACCCTACATTTGCTGGCTTACTTGAGGCTGCCAGAAATGTAGAGCAGATTTTGATTATGTCGGGCTACTCTGTTGGGTCTGCTGCTGCTTCCACCAATCCAACACAGCCGTCACCGCCGAAGCGCCAAAGGGAGGGAGGATACTCGGGATCTTCCCGGTCTTCACAATACTCATCACAGCAGTCTTTTCGCCGACCATCTGGTTCTTCTGATCGTGGTCGTGCTCGTGCATACTCTATCAACACCGAGCCACAATACTGCAACAAATGTCACCTGGAACATTTTGGCAAGTGCCCTAACGGACGTGCTTGCTTTTGCTGTGGAGAACTGGGACATTTTCAGAATGATTGCCCAAGGAAGGGTGATGCTTGCTATAAGTGTGGGGTGTGGGGTCACTATAGCAGGAACTGTAGAAAGAATGCTCTAACAGCTGCTGCTCCATCATCAACACGATCTTCTGGAGGTTCAAGCGGTGGTTCAGTTAACCGAGGTCGGGGTCAGTCACAAAGGGCACCGGCTCGTGCCTTTCAAATCACTGCAGAGGAAGCAAGGGAAAACCCAGAGGTGGTCACGGGTATGTTTGTTGTAAATTCCTTTCCTGCACGAGTTCTATTTGATTCGGGTGCCAACCGTTCTTTCGTGTCTACTGCTTTTGCACAAAGACTTGCTATGCCACTGTCTAAGTTGTCTGCTATACTTGATATTGAAACTGCTAGCAATACTTTAGTTAAAGTAGATCATGTATACCGAAATTGCACGTTAGTAATTGAAGATGTAGTCTTCAATTTAGATCTGATTCCGATAGAGTTCAGCGAGTTTGATGTGATAGTCGGAATGGACTGGTTGATCGAGAATGAAGCCCATATAGTGTGTAAGAGCCGAATGATAAAGATAACTACCCCGGAGGGGCGTGAGATATGTATATATGGGGATAGGAGAAGCGGGGATCTGTGTTTGCTGACTATTGCAAAAGCTCGAAAGCTTGTTGCAAAGGGGTGTGACGCTTACTTAGCATACGCGATTGATGCTAAGGCTGAGAAGAGATCTTTGGCCGATGTGCCGGTTGTTTCACAATTTCCGGATGTGTTTCCGGAAGACTTGTCTGGCGTGCCGCCTGAAAGACAAGTAGAATTTAGGATTGACTTGATCCCTGGAGCTGCACCGGTAGCTCGTTCTCCTTATCGTCTTGCCCCAACTGAGATGAAAGAAATGATGACGCAACTTCAGGAGTTGTTGGACAAGGGCTTCATTCGGCCGAGTTCGTCGCCGTGGGGAGCTCCGGTACTGTTTGTAAAAAAGAAGGATGGCACGATGAGGATGTGCATAGATTACCGGGAGCTGAACAAGTTGACGATTAAGAACAAGTATCCTCTGCCGAGGATAGATGACTTGTTTGATTAGTTACATGGCGCTAGTGTATTTTCTAAGATTGATCTGAGATCGGGATATCATCAATTGAAGGTTCGAGAGGAAGATGTGCCAAAGACAGCATTCAGGACTCGGTATGGACATTACGAGTTTCTGGTAATGCCTTTTGGATTAACTAATGCCCCAGCAGTGTTTATGGATTTAATGAATAGGGTTTGTAGACCGATGTTGGATAAATCGGTAATTGTATTTATCGATGATATTTTAGTATACTCTAAGTCTGAAGCCGAACATGCTGAACATCTGAGAGAACTGTTGGAGTTGTTAAGAAAAGAAAGGTTGTACGCCAAGTTCTCAAAGTGCGAGTTTTGGCTACAACAGATACAGTTTCTAGGACATGTTATATCTGGAGCTGGGATTTCGGTTGATCCAGCTAAAGTAGAGGCTATAAGAAATTGGGAACCGCCACAATCAGCTACGGAAATCAGGAGTTTTCTTGGGTTGGCGGGATATTATAGGAGGTTTATAAAGGACTTTTCAAATATTGCAGTTCCGCTGACGGCATTAACGAAGAAGAATGCGCCTTTTGTTTGGGAGACCGTGCAGCAAGAGGCGTTTGATGTTTTGAAGAAAACTTTGAGTGAAGTACCGATACTTGCCCTACCAGAGGGTAATGAAGACTTTGTTGTATACACGGATGCTTCGAGGTTGGGACTTGGCGCTGTACTGATGCAGCGTGGGAAAGTAATTGCTTATGCTTCAAGGCAGTTGAAGCAGCATGAGAAGAACTACTCAACTCATGATCTCGAGTTGACTGCAGTAACATTCGCATTAAAGTTATGGAGGCATTATCTCTACGGGACTAAGTGCCAATTATACACGGACCATAAGAGTTTAAAGTACATTTTTAGCCAGAAGGAACTCAATATGAGGCAGAGACGATCAATGGAGCTAATAAAGGATTACGATTGTGAAATTCTTTATCACCCCGGAAAGGCTAATGTAGTAGCCGATGCCTTGAGTCGGAAAGCGTATGCTAAGGATTGCTGCTATATGATGACATCTACCATATTAACGTCTACTATTATAGATGATGTCAAGGCCGCTCAAGAGGAAGCCTTGAAAGACGAAAATGTTGGTGCTGAGGATATAAGGGCGCAGATTAAAAATATGGAAACAAGTGAGTCGGGATTAAAAGGTGTGTACGGAAGAATTTGGGTGCCGAAATATGGTGGTATGAGGAATGTGATTGTCAAAGAAGCGCATCAATCCAAGTTTTCAATACATCCCGGGAGCACTAAGATGTACAATGAACTTAAAGCAGATTTCTGGTGGCCGGGATTGAAGAAGGATATCGGTCAGTACGTGGAGAGATGCCGAACTTGTTGGTTGACAAAGGCCGAACATCAACAACCTTATGGCAGTCTGCAACCGCTTCCCATTCCGGAATGGAAGTGGGAGCACATTACTATGGATTTCGTTACAAAACTGCCGAAGACTAGGCGCCAACATGATGCAGTTTGGGTGATAGTCGATAGATTAACTAAGTCCGCACATTTTATACCGATAAGAGAAAGTTACTCCTTAGAAAAGTTGGCTAAAATTTATATGGACGAGATTGTTTCTAGGCATGGAGTGCCTAAGTCCATAGTATCGGACCGGGACAGCCGGTTTACTTCAAATTTCTGGTCGGCACTACAAGAAGGGTTAGGGACAAGGATAGCAATGAGTACAGCTTACCGCCCGCAAACTGATGGTCAGAGTGAGCGGACCATCTTAACGCTTGAAGACATGATGAGATCGTGTGTGTTAGATCTCGGTGGCAATTGGGACGATCATCTGCCACTCATAGAGTTTTCGTATAACAACAGTTACCACGCTACAATCAAGAAAGCTCCGTTCGAGGCTCTATATGGAAGGAGATGTAGGACTCCTACATGTAGGACTCATAATTGCTTCCGCACTTTAATTAAGTAGCCAGATCATTACGTAATTTATGTATTGGTAATTAATCCTGGGTGTCTTGATAATGGTGGTTGTTGTGGCAAGGGTGTCACAACAGTTAATATACGTATAATATAAACGAAATATCATATTTTTCATTGATTATGTAACCTTGATTCATAGATCAATGTTAAACATAACTTTGTTTCTACCATCCGTGTATATCAAAGTATATTTTTAAAATCAATAAAAAATAACAAAGTTGATGTCTATTCTATGCAATTTACCCAATAATTAGTGTGTAAAAAACATATATAAAAAGGTTTTTAAAAAAATAAAGATGAAAATTAATTGAAAAAAATAACAAGAGAAATTAGATGATGGATGGCTTAACTCTTGGTGGCATAAATTAACAAAGAAAATTCTTTCTTTTCATCTTTCTTCTTCACTTTATCTTCCAACCATAACCTGCTATCCAACCCATTTCTTGTTCTGAACATAAAAACAGCATGACCCGGATGGGATCCGGATTCGGACCCGGTATTGAAGAACCAATCATGAACATCCCACATTAGGTCTACTGACAACCCATCAACAAATATGGTCTGGTTCCCCCGAAAATTCCATTGGAGCCTCTTGACCCGAATCACGACCCGTTTATCAATACAAACCGATAAAGCAGGGTACTTTACACCGTCGTCTTCTCCGGTACATCGGATTAAGATATCATGGCTGGTTCCGGCATCGGAAAATTGAGCCTTTGTAGAATAAAGGGTGTTGCCGGAAAAATGCTCCCGGCGGGAAACTAAAGAGAATTTCGCAATCTGTTTATGGGTTTTGACTTTCTTGAAGGCAGCTTCCTCCGCCATGTCTCCGAGGAACAACCCTAGCTCCGAATCAACCATGATCAAAATATAGTACCCTTCAACTGGTTCTGCTCCAGCGTCGTACTGAGCCGACGAAAGATCATAGAAAACCTCGAATTTTGAATTATTGATGTCGAACGCTTTGCTTCCTTTTTTCTTCCGAAACAATCTTGAATTCGTGTTTAGTCGGAAAGCCGTAGTAGGGTCGTCGCCGGAGTTAATCTGAAGGCCTTGTGTGGTGGCGTTCCGACACCATGTGACGGTGATCAGGTGGTCAGCGCCGGTAGAGAGTGTGGTTCTATACAGATTCGTAGCGGCGGTTTGGATTGCCGGAACTAAATTCGGAGACACAAAAGATGAAACATTCTTGTAATTATTATTACCTGAAAATGATGAAGATTTAGATTCCGATACTTGAACGGCTAATTCACTGTAACAATTTATCAAACCCATCATTTTTCCGACGAGAAAAGTCCGATCAGATGGTGAGAGATACAGGGGTGTGTATGTATATATTAATGGGAAGAAGAAGAACCGGCTGTTTAGGTGTGTAATGAATATGAAATTTGTGACTCATAAGTTAAATGTTGTTGCATCTAATAAGAAAAACAAATGGCAGCAAATGAGTGTATATATTTAGAAAAACTTGCTGGATAAAATAAAATTTATTTTTATTATTTTATTATATATTAAAAATATATATCATTAATTTTTGAAAAGTTTTAATATCATATTATTGCCAGTTCATCTGAGATATTTGGAATAAAATAATGAAGGTGGAGTTTCTGGTATGAGTTTTTGCTTTTTTGTTTAAAAGTTGGACAAAGTGTGATTTTGGATAATAATAAATAATAATATCAAGTATTGTTATTATTATTAATTTAGAGATAATAACTAAAATAACCATAAATCTCATCCCCTTATTAAGTTTTAGCCAAAAAAATCCATCTAACCAAAATACTCACAGTTTACATTACCACATTTACGTGATGTGTAGTTTTTACTAATATTTTAATGTATTACGTTACAAAAGGTGATTGGTAACGTAATACCTTAGCTTTACATTACCAAATTCAAATTTTGCTCCTTCCCAAGAAAAATAGGTAAGAAAAGTAATGATTGCATATTTTATGGGAAAGAAAAAAAAATTGATTTGGTAACGTAAAGCTAATGTATTTTACGTTACCAATCACATTTTGTAACGTAATGCATTAAAATATGCGGCCGATCATTCCGCTGGCATCTCGCATTCACGCCCCCGTTTGACTGCCACTCGGGGATGTAGGTGTAGATACGTTAGTCTTAGTGGGTCGTTGGCTCCACTTGTTATCTCCTTCTACGACATGCTAAAGCACACATCATGTAAATGTTGGGTATCACGTAAATATGGTGACGTAAACTGTAGGTATTTTGGTTAGATAGATATTTTTTGGGTAAAACTTGATAAGAGAGTGACATTTATGGCTATTTTAGTAATTAACCCTTTAATTTAATACTAAATCACGAGGTATCCGTCACAAATTTGTACCATAAAACTTAAATCGGTTGAAAAATCCGACGGTATCGGTCCTGTATCCGTATTGAACCAAATGATCTCAAATTTTTTTGAGACATTTTAATAGTATCAAGTACCGAATTAATTATAGAGTTTTGGTACCAGTATTGGTATCGATTTTTTCAGTATTGAACTGGTTAAAACCGTTTTTTTATTCATCATACAAAACTAATATCACGTAATAAACAAAATTAATATAAAACAAACAAATAAATTATCAAAGTCAATTACATACTAATCCAATAACTTTTTTATTAATATAAAATAAAGTTTATTATGAAAAAAAATATGTTTCACATCTTTTGTGTTTTCGTCCATCCATGTCATTTTTTCCTAGAAAACTCATCAAGTTAAAATTATTTTCTGATTTAGCGAAATTTGACTACTAAATACTAGTTTTTCAGTTCTAAAAATCTCGATTTACCAGTTATAACAGAGATATAATAGTCAATTTACAAAACTAATGAAATTACTTAAAACTTTTCTGGAAGAAAATAACATTGAAGAATGAAAACACAAAACCAACAAAACATGTTGGTTTTTCGTAATAAACCTTATAATTTATAAAGCTTATATGCTTATATATTTATAGACGCTTATTGCTTTGATTATGAATTATAGTTAATTATATATTTTATAAAAACTAAATCTATGCTAATCTAATAATTTTTTATTGATACAAAACATATTTAACTTTAATTTCCATAATTTGTTTTTTAATAATAATCTCAAATGAATACTAATCAATAATTATTTTTAATTTATATTATTGTTACATGCATAAATATTAGGGGTTTTTAAAAAATTCCGAAACCAAAAACCCGATACGAATAACCGTTCCGATTTTAAGGTTAACCAAACCGAAATTTTCTATAATTTTTGGTTTCGGTTTAGGTTCACGATTCCGGTGACCGACAGTTAACCGAAAAACCGAAATAAAGTTGATTTTAAATATTTTATTTTTTAATGTCTATAAATATTAACATTTACCCCAACAATAATTACACTAGAACAATTTAATTTAGAAAGATTATTAAATAGTTTTTTTTTTTGTTTCTATTAGGTTTTTAAAAATAATGTTCAATCTTTTAAAGATATTATATATAATTTGTAGTTTTATTTCTTGTTTTTATTATCTTGGACATTTGAAGTTTTTAAAAACTAATTGTTAAAGTTTTTTAATTTAAAAATTAATTAAGTAAATAAAAATTGGTTAATTGATTAACTGAATAACCGAACCGAAAAAATCGGTTAGCCGATTGCCGATTGTCGGTTCACGAAATCCTCGAACCGGTATCTCCGGTCAACCATCGGAAATGCGATTTCGGTTCGGTTAACCATCCATGAACACTCGTACTAATTATGAATAAACAAAGGTTAGATAAAAACAAATATATTGTTAATAATATTTCGGTCATGCACCGTATCGTACCGTACCGGGTGGTACCAAATTTTTTTATGAGACATATAATTAGTACCAAGTAACGAACCAAATATAGAATTTCAATACTAGTTTGGTACGCTACCGGTAGAAGACCGGTTTAGTTTCAAAAAATCAGTAAAAAATCTCAGCACTTGAAAAACCTATTATAAAAAATCTACGGTGAACCTTAAATTTTAGGTCCGCCATTTTCAATTACAACTATTAACTATATTGTAAAAACTGTTTAATTATAATATTTCAATGTGAAAGGTCCTTCTATTATATCGATATGTTTAAATGACAATATTTGTTTGTTACAAATGTGACTTTCACAGTTTCACGTTCTTCTAGAAAAATAGTAGGAACATGGGCCATTGTTTTTGTTTCATTTGTTTTCGGTACTGTACAAATATGTTTTGGGCGTAAACTAGCCGAGTCAAGCCCCATCCCATTTAAGCTTGAGTTCGGCTTGTTTAAAAGTACCAGGTTCGAGTTTGAGCTCGGTTTGGGCTCGACTCATTTATTATGTATTTAGTTTTTTAATTTGATTTTATATCATGTTTTTAAATATTATATAACTTTTTATTTTTATATTTTTTTATTTATTTAATCTATATATTATATATTTTAATTAATTCAAAAATATTATTATATGTAGGCTCGTTTAAGCTCGTTTAAACTCGCAAGCTCGATATGTAAAGCTCGGGCTCGAGCTCATTTATCAAATGAGCTCGCATTTAGCCTAGGCTCGAGCTCGGCTCAGGGATAATTCAAGCTTTTAACTAGTCTAGCTCGAAGAACTCACTAGTAGCTTGGTTCATTACACTCCTAACTGTGTTAAATGCAATATCGTGTGTACTTACTAGTCTACGATGTATATATAACACATATTGTAAGTAGTAGTTTAAATTATGGCTAATTGCATATTTATATTGTGGATTTATAGAGGTTTGTCTCTGGCCAATTATCAAGCAAATGTCTCCCTTCTTCAAAGACTTAACAATCATTTGCATTTAATATAGTTGAGTTTGGTACATTTATGTTTAAAACCCATAACTTGGAAGAGTCTGCGAGCAGTGGCGGATCTAGAAAATATAGTCACTGGTGGCATAATTTATAGAAGTGTGTGGTGTTCATCACTTACGCAATGCGCTCATGGTTGAGGATGAAGATCTGCTAGTGCACGTATGAGCATGCATGTCGCGTTCCCCATGGATGGAATGGTTTGTTTGTATCTGTCTCGTATGAGCGTGCCGCGTTGGACCGGCCTTTACGTGTCACATTTCCCCTTATCATAAAAAAGAGTGAGACTTGTTTATATACTTGAAATATGAAACTTGTATCGTTCGGTATGTACGTTTTAACATGATTATGGATCTTCGTTAAGGATTGATTTAAGACTATTAAGATGATGAAACATTATTAAGGTCATATTTGTTTTTTAGAAGATCTTCGAATCTCGCGAACTTGAATACGTACGCGAGAAGATGTTTTATATGAAAGTGCGTTTGTTTTTTTTCGTCTTCACGCGGCTGCCCGCATCGTCTGCATACGTCTTCCTGCGTCTACAAAGACTGTGGACCTTTAGACCATCTTTTATAGACCACAAATTTCTACAGCTAAGTCTGCAGACCGCAGACATCAACCTTTTAAAAAACAAACAATACCTAAGTCTCGGGAGAAACTCTTGGAGCACATACATGACGTCAGGGGCTCGATTTATTGATTATAGTACGTATGACTCATAGTGATCGAGCCTAATTGTGTGTTGACATTAGTTTGTGCGAGCGACTCGTGGTTGATAGTCAAGGGCCAACATGACATTAAGATTGTGAGAATCACTGGTATTTGTAAGTAAATCTCCCTTACATCGTAATATGCATTATTTTTAAATTATATGATATAATCTGGTCGTATGTAACTATATGTATTTGGATTTCGGTATCGTTATTAAGTAAAAGTACATTGTTGATTATGATGCATGTTAGTATGACACATAGATATCTGCATAATCAAAGTGTAATCAAGTTTTGACTTCATAGGCACGGGGCGTAATCAAGCTTAACTATGAGGTTAGATTTCTGTATAATCAAGATGTAACCAAGCTTGACTCTAAGGTTAATTAAGTGCATGTATTTCAGATTCATGTTACATGCTCATAATACACTTGTTAAATAATATGTATATGCTTTATTGGCTATTGATTTCTGTATGCCTTTATGATATCTATGTTGTATTGGAATTACTCGCTAGACAAATTGCTTACCTCATATAGGGACCTATTTTGCAGGAAATGGTTTGGTACGTGGTTAGATTCAACCGTGTCATGATTCATCATAGGCCTCATCGGTATATGCACGAGCAGGGCCAAATTAATCTACTGAGAATATGTTTTTTTTTTTGAACAGCAAAAAATGAATGCAAGAATAGAGCTTCTTGCATTCATTTTTTGCTGAGAATATGTTTACCTCCCGAGAAGCGATTCCTTGGGAAGGCTGGATTGATTGACATGACCCTGACAACTCCTACGAATTTCATTATTTGGGTCTTTTTTGGTACTTGGATGAATGTACCTATTGGGTCTCCTGTTAGGCAATCACATTATTTACTAATTTAATGTTGTGATTTGTATTTGAACCAACTGATGGTAGAGTAAGAGTTACAGGGATGACCACATGGCTAGATACGAGTACATCATTGATTTTGATGTTAGTTTAGTGATGCCCTGATATGTATTTTTATCAACTCTATGTATGGTCGCAAGTATGAATAGAAGTATTTATTTCCTTAAGTATAATGGTATCATGTTTAAAGAAAAGTTTTAATTATTCTGCATTTTAGTGGACGTGTATTAGGTTCTATACTTTTATAATTGTAGTTTTGTTAGATGTGGGATAAGGGTATGGGTGAGTTCAGTTGATGTTTTGAAACTCTTGTTCATTTGGTTGTTTGGATCTGAGTTCGGTGCGTTGTGGGTTTTTGTTGTAAAGCTCCCTCTCTAAGCTCTCTTATGTTTTGTTGCAATAAAATAGCCTTTCCAAAAGAAAACTAGCAATATAAGATTACTAATTTGTTAGTTGTCATCTTCTCGTGATGCTGAGTAACATATATATTCTAATATTGGCATTTTAATTAGCAATTTCAGAGTAATAATTAAGATTTTAAATCAGTATTTCAAATTCAAACATTCGATGATAGGTAGGGGTGTGTAAAACCAGATATCCGAAATGAAAATTCGGATAGCGATTTTTGCTATCCGAATCCGATATTTTAATGGTGATCCGATTATAAGAACCAACATCTAAAGATATTTTTAATGTTAGTAAAAGTAGTAACATAGTAGTAGTACCAACAACACATCCACAACAACATTATCATCATCATCAACAATACAATGTTGATGGTAGTTTTTAGAACATGACAAGATATTACATAAATTAGTAAAAAAACATTTAATATCACATCTTCAGGAAGCAACTATAAACTTGGTTTCATAATTTGTTTAAAAAAGTAATTTTATTACATAAATGGATACAAAAAACACAGAAAAGATTAAGGAATTGAAATTTTTATTTTAACTTTTACAATCAACTGCTACACAGGGAATTAATATTACATTTTCAGGAAGCAAATATAAACTTGGTTGCATAATTTGTTTAAAAAAAAATCATTTTATTACATAAATCGATACAATATAAAAGTTTATAGCATTCTTTTCAAAGTTCTACACAAGTGAGCTAATGTATTTGGTTATGTCTTCCACCATTATTATATATGAATATGATGGTGTAGTAATTAATATCAAAGAAACAAAACAAAAATAAATGAACATAATGGTCCTTCAATTATTTAGTTACTTTGAATTTACTAGTAATTGATTGATTAAATTACTTTACTTGAGCATGCATGCAAAGTTTCAAACATCAAAAGCTAATAGAATTTCAAGATTTTCAAATCACACACATGGTTTTCAAAGGTTATAGAAGTTTTCTATTAAACTCACATCTGTGTGTGTATATATGTGTGTTGGGAAGAGTTCAAGATAAAATCATAATTCATTAGAAATCGGGAAACCACTTTATAACCTTTGGATCATGTGACATATCACGCAAGAATCATGATGCATCATGCGAGAATTCGATGCATTTTATATGGGAATCATGATGCATCATGCGAGAATTCGATGCATTTTATATGGAAATCATGATCCATCACGTGAGAATTGTGATGCATTTGTGGTTCTCTCTTGGTTTACCGATAAATTATGGTTCTTTCTTAAACCCCATTATATATACAAACAACTTTAATGAAGCTTTTATTTTTCTCTTATATTTTCTTAATTTATAAGAATGTGTATTTTTAAAACGAAGTACTGATGTATTAGACACACGCTTGCTCGCTAGACTGCCCGAATTACAAAATGCTTGTAATTTCTTGCGTTCTTCTACATTGGACATAGGGCTGAAAACGAGTCAAACTTTTATCAAGTAGCTCGTGCTCGAGGTCGAACTTGGCTTGAACGACCCGAACTTTTATCAAGCTTGATCTCGAGCCTGAGACCAAAACTCGAGCTCAAAAAAATTAACGAGCCGAGCTCGTGCTTTAAAAGACTCGGCTCAAGTTTTTATCGAGCTTTTCGAGCCTTTATATATGTATATATTAGGTCAAGCTTATCAAGTAATTTGAGTATCAAGCTTTATATATATACATATCGAGTCGAGTTTTTTTAAACAATTTGAGTTTTTCAAGTATCGAGCTGAAATTTTATGAAATTCGAGCTCGAGCTATGTACAAACTTTTTTTTATGAATTTCGAGCTCAAGCTATATACAAAAAAATGAACTCAAAGATTATTTAAAGAAATCGAGTCTTTCGAGCCAAGCTCGAGCCTAAGTCAAGTACTTCTCGAGCCAAACTTGAGTCTACATTTTAAAAGCTCGTCAAGCTCGAGCCTACCCAAAACGAATCTAGCCGAGCTCGAGCTTGATTCGACTCGTTTGCAACCCTAACATGAGATTGGTGGCTGAGGGCCATAGAGGATGAGTTTTATTTTTTCTTAACATATATATAAGTAAATTTATATATACTGGTAGTAATATGAAATCTACAGTGAAATATTTCAATCGCGTTTAGGTTTAATAAATCTTTTGTTAATTTTATAACAATAAAATAAATGGATATTTGTGCAAAAAGCACTCAAGATGGACCATTTTTGTGATTAAAACCTCCAATCATTTTTCATTGACAAAAAAAAATCCCAACTGACTAAAACTCATGAAAATTAGTTTTTTTTTTAATATGACTTGCAACGTGATGAATCGGTTGCAATCTGTTGACCAACATTTCGTTTCCGACAAACCTTATTTTCAACGAACTCACTTGTCAGTAATTTATGATTAAAATTACATTTCTTGTTGATTTCTTTGTTTAGATCTATGTTTTTTTGTTGGAATTAGTTTTTCGTCGAAATTTTGGTGATCACTGATGACTTGTGATAGTGACATGTGACTTCAATCGGTTACAACCAGTAATATCCCTATTCCGTGAGATTTTGCCGGTGGGACATTTTTTGTGCAATGAAAAATAGTTGAGAGTTTTAATCATAAAAATGGTACAACTTAACAGTTTTTTTTACATAATATCCCTAAGTACCATGAAAAGGAATTTAAACAAACATGCAAGATATTTACTTATGCATACTCATGTAATTTATTTGTCTTTTTTCCTTATTCCAAGAGCATCAATCACACAATTTTATTGTAGGAGTATATGATTTAAATTAATAAATATAATACAAACATGTGGAATTTGTATATGGGAGTAAATATATATTAAATAATCCAAATAAAAAATGACACTATCAAGAATATATTGTGTTTACTTTTTAGGTCAACCATACAAATATCACAAAACAGTACCCCCATGTTTAACAAAATATTTTACCTTAATTTAAAATTCTACACACCTTATTTATTATATATCATAAATAAAGGGACAGTTTCTTTATGCTTTCAAATTGGGTAAATGTCAAAGTAAATCAAACAAATAATAATGCAACATCTTATGTATTTTTTTTTTTGAGCGAAAAAAAACCAACATGTTTGTTTTTTACGTTTGACGGTTTAGTCTCTTCGTGTTATTTTTTATCAATAAAATCCTTAAGTAATATATTTGTTTGTGATATTTGGAATTTTTCTTTATTTTTTCAAAAAAGTCTTCAAGTTTATGGATTTTTCGGAGAAAAATATAACATGTTGGTTTTTTTGTGGAAAAAGTCAGGGTTGATTATGAAAAAAAAAACAAAAAACTTTTCCAAAAACCGAATTGAAAACAATAACTCGATGACTTTCTTAGGAAAAAAAAAACACAGAATAACTAAATCGCAAAATACATGAAAACATGATGATTTTTTTTAATATTAAACCATTTTTTTAAACATCAAACTTTACTAAGAAATCAAACAAAACACAAGAAGGCAAAAAATAGTAAATACAATACAGAATAAGTTGTCTGACCGAAAAGTCTGATCAAAACACATCATGAGTGTCATATGAATCATAATGAAATTAGGCTGGAAAATTTCCTCTAAGTTCATATCATAAAGTAGGGGTGACAATTTCGGTCCAATTGGCCAAATGGACGGGATGATCCAAATAGTAAAAAACTAAACTAGAACATAATTTTTTTTAAAAATTGAAATTCTAGAAAATGATATATTAAACAAATTGTTTTTTGAAAATAATATTTAATTCAAAGTTAAATTTTTGTCTTTTGATCATCGACTCTTTAACCCGTTTGTTTGAATGGACCGAAATTGTTACCCCTACAGTAAAGTGTAAACTATATATTTTAAAAAAAAATTTAAAATTAGTTATTCAAATAATGTATAACGGTTGTTTGTATATGCACAATATACACATTAGCCGTTTTTATGTTAGGCAATATGTGTTTTGGTGGGTGCGTTTGGATGCACGCATCATATGGATCGGATTGCTTTTTGAAATTGGTCTAATCTTTGCGTTTCAAACAGATAAAGACCAACTTAAGAGGGTTTTTCAAAGTATTTTTTTTCCCTTCCAAATGACTTTGTATTTATTTTTATGTTGTAAACTCAGAATCTGTAAATGGATAAACAGTTTCAACATGTAAAAATGAAACACTTAGGAGACGTTTGGTTCGTGAATTTCTTGGGATTTGCATTTGAAATTCTGTGTTTGATTCACAGATTTAGTAAGAATTTAAAAATCTCAGGATGTTATAAATCACACAACTCTTTATTATTTAAAAACTCAGTCTCCTCCCTATGATTTTAAATCCCAGATGCATTCATTATTCAGATTAACAATTTTTTCCTAAAAGATGACGTAAATTCTTTGACAAAATCGTGATGAATGAAAATGCTGCATAATGCAAATTTTTTGACAGAATGCAAATCCTATGGAAAAAATCTACGGGCCAAACGTCCCTGATGCAGGGGCATCCAATATTGATCACCACATGGTTGGATATATTGAGTTTTAAGGTGTTTATTTGTTTCCTTTTTTTTTAAATGATTAATAAAGGATTTGTTTAGGAAATTATATTCCTATCCAAATTCTCACGCCTAGGAATTAGGAATGATTTGTTAGAGTTTTCTTTGTTGCCTATAAGTTCTGAATGTTTTCTTTTGCAAGTTTTTTTAGCTTGAGTTTTACTTTGTTAAAGAAACCTACGAGTGTCTATTTTTTGAGTGTTCTTCAGTTCTCGTGTTTTTGGCCATTGATTATCGATCTGCATCATTTGGTATCAGAGCTTCTGGTATACAAATGGCCGGGCGTGGGAGACCTCGTCGTAATGCCGCTCGCAGAACCGCCGACCGAGGCAGCGATGCTGAACAGAGAGATCCACGCGACATTGAGATCGAACGCCTTCAACAGAGAATCAGAGACCTCGAACTCCAACACGAGGTTCAAACCGAGGAAACCGAATCGAACCCTAGCGTCTGGGACGAAGGGTACGACGAGGAGGAGAATCCTTTTGGCGCGTATCGCCGGAATTTTCAGGACGTCCACCGCGATGACCCTTTGCGCAACTTTGGAATGAAAATAGATATTCCAGAGTTTGTGGGAAAGGCACATCCGGATGATTTTATCGATTGGTTGAGCACTGTAGAAAGAATTTTTGATCTGCGGGATATTCCTGAGCACTTGAAGGTGAAACTTGTTGCCATTAAACTCCACAAATCTGCTTCACTTTGGTGGGACCATACAAAGAAACAACGCATGAAGGAAGGTAAATCCAAGGTAGAAACATGGGCCAAAATGAAGAAGTTGTTGCAAGCGAAGTTTCTTCCTATAAATCACAGACAAGAAGCTTTTTTAGAATACCACAATTTATCTCAACGGGCGTCATCAGTTGAGGATTTTATTGCGGAATTTGATCGGCTTCGGATGAGGTGTGCCGTAGATGAAGAGGAAGAACAAGTCATAGCTCGATTTTTGGGTGCTCTCAGGTCGGATATTGCTGATGTGGTTCATCTTCAACAATACTGGACCTACAGTGACGTATGTCGGCTGGCACTTAAAGTCGAAAAACAGTTGAAGAATCGTGGTCGATCTTCGGGCAGCAGAGTTGCAGACCCATCGCGACTACCACCGACAACAATTACAAAGATCCCATCCTCTACAAAGCTAGATGGTACGACTGGTACTACGGGAAATCCATCTAACTCTCGTGTCATTCGTTGTTTTAAATGCCAAGGGTTGGGTCATCTCGCGAGGGATTGTCCAAACAAACAATTAGTCACTTTGGTGGAGGATGCATCACCTGAATACGATACAGAAGACGAGGGTACCGCGATAAATGAAGAAGAGGAGATTGTGTATGCCGATCATGGTGAAGCTTTAATAACCCAACGTGTCTTGAATGTGAATGTTGTCAAGTCGGGAGATGATTCTTCATGGCTTAGAAATAATATTTTTCGTACTAAATGCACAACCAAGGGGAAGGTATGCACCATGATTATTGATGGGGGAAGCTGTGACAACATGGTATCTACTAGTATGGTTGAGAAACTAGGTCTCAATGTGGAGGATCATCCAGAACCTTACCAACTCACATGGTTAAAAAAAGGTAGCGTTGTCAAGGTTAATAAACGCTGTCTAGTTCAGTTTTCGATCGGAAAGAAATATAATGATGAGATATGGTGTGAGGTAATTCCCATGGATGCGTGTCACATTTTGTTGGGACGACCTTGGCAATATGATCGAAAAACTAAGCATGACGGATTCCAGAATACTTATAGCTTTAAAAAGGATGGTGTAAATGTTGTGTTAGCACCACTTGACACGAGACAAAACCCTACTGATGCCTTTGTTCTTACAAAATCACAGTTTGTAGGATTAACAAAGCTTACCCCTCCTCCTATTATGTTTGCCTTAGTTTTGACAGAGGCAAACCCGATTACGACGTCGAGTCCGGGTCTAGTTGAACCTTTATTGACGGAATTCCGGGATGTTTTTCCCGATGACATTCCACATGGTCTTCCGCCAATGCGAGACATACAACATTGCATGGATTTCTTACCGGGTTCCATTATTCCAAACAAGCCCGCCTACCGTATGAACCCTAAAGAGTTTGAGGAATTACACAGACAGGTTACTGAATTACTTGAGAAGGGATTAATTCGTGAGAGCATGAGTCCGTGTGCAGTCCCGGCTTTGTTAGTCCCAAAACACGGAGGTACGTTTCGCATGTGCATCGATAGTAGGGCTGTGAACAAGATAACGATTAAATATCGATTCCTCATTCCTCGTTTCGATGATTTGATTGACCAATTATATGGAGCAACAATCTTTTCAAAGATTGATCTACGAAGTGGTTACCACCAAATCCGTATGCGGCCCGACGATGAATGGAAAACCGCGTTCAAGACTCGTGACGGTTTGTATGAATGGATGGTAATGCCATTCGGGTTAGCAAATGCCCCAAGCACTTTCATGCGCCTCATGAACCATGTCTTTAGAGCCTTTATTGGTCGATTCATTGTTGTTTATTTTGACGATATTTTGGTTTTTAGCAGGAATGCCGAACAACATCTGTCACATCTTCAACAAGTTTTTTCTGTCTTACGGGAGCAAAAATTGTATGCAAACGGGCAAAAATGTCATTTCCTTACCACTGAAGTTATCTTTCTTGGCTACTTGGTTTCAAGGGAAGGCATACGTATGGATACTACAAAGGTAGAGGCAATCACAAGTTGGCCTACACCCACTACAATTCATGATATTCGTAGTTTTCATGGGTTGGCATCTTTTTACAGGCGTTTCATTTGCAATTTTAGTAGTATTATCGCACCTATGACCGAGTGCATGAAAGGTGGTAAATTTCAGTGGACGAAAGAGGCTGACCATGCATTTGAGGAACTAAAACGAAGGGTTACACAAGCACCCGTTTTGGCTCTACCTAATTTTGATGCGGTTTTTCAAGTTGAGTGTGATGCCTCGGGGCTTGGTATCGGTGGAGTATTGAGCCAAAATCAAAGACCAATCGCGTTTTTTAGCGAAAAGTTTAACGAAGCTCGTCGCAAGTATTCTACTTACGACAAAGAATTCTATGCAATCGTACGCAGTTTGGATTATTGGCGCCATTATTTGTTGTCTGCAGAATTTATTCTTTTCTCGGACCATGAAGCTTTGAAATATATCAATGGACAACATAAACTTAATCCTCGTCATGCTAAATGGGTTGAGTTTTTACAAGCTTATTCGTTTGTCATCCGCCACAAAGCGGGTACTGCCAACACTGTTGCTGATGCATTGAGCCGACGCCATGTTCTCACGTCATCTTTGAAAGCTCAGGTATGTGGCTTTGATACCTTTCGTGATTTATATCAAGATGATCCTGACTTTCGCACCATCTGGAACAATTGTGTTATCACACCGTTTCGGGATTTCTCAAAACATGATGGGTTCCTCTCTAAGGGTGCCCGATTGTGTGTTCCCTTGAGTTCTCTTCGGGATTCTATTATTTTAGAAAGCCATGCAGGGGGTCTTGCAGGTCATTTTGGCCGAGACAAGACACTCGAATTAATCCGTCATCAATTTTATTGGCCCAAAATGGAGCGTGATGTTTCCCGTATCATTGCACGATGTCGTGTTTGCCATGTCGCCAAAACTCATCATACTAATGCGGGTTTGTATACCCCGTTGCCCGTGCCGGAAGCTCCGTGGGAACATGTAAGTTTGGACTTTGTTATGGGTTTACCTCGCACCCAACGACAGAAAGACTCGATCATGGTTGTCGTTGACCGGTTTTCTAAAATGGCTCATTTTGTCCCGTGTTCAAAAACGTATGATGCGAGCCAAATTGCAAGGCTATATTTTGCTGAAATTGTTAAGCTCCACGGTGTTCCTAGAACCCTCACATCGGATCGAGATGTCAAGTTTGTGAGTCATTTTTGGCGCACACTTTGGACACGTATGGGTTCGAAGTTACAATTTAGTAGTTCCCATCATCCACAAACCGATGGACAAACCGAAGTTACTAATCGAAGTTTGGGTAATTTGTTACGTAGTCTCATCGGTGACAATCCAAAACAATGGGATCTTACTCTCCCGCAGGCTGAATTCGCTTATAATCGATCTACTAATCGCACCACCGGAAGTAGTCCGTTCTTGATTGTTTATGGCCGAAATCCACTTACTCCACTTGATCTGACACCAATTCCACTTCCTGAACATGTTAGTGTTAGTGTTGCTGGAGATGACCGATCCAAACAAATTAAAGAACTTCATGCGCGGGTGCGGGACACGATTATTAAACATAATGAACAATATCAGGCTCGAGCCAACAAGCATCGTAAACGGGGTTTATACAAGGAGGGTGATCTTGTTTGGATTCATTTGCGTAAAGAACGGTTTCCACCTGGTCGTTTTGGCAAGCTGCAACCCCGTGCCGATGGTCCCTTTCGAATTATTAAGCGGATTAATGACAACGCATACAAAATTGAACTCCCTGGGCATTATAATGTTTCGGCCACCTTCAATGTGGCTGATTTGTCTCCATACGTTGGTGATCAAGACGATGACATGGGATCAGAGGCAAGTGCTTTTCAAGGTGAGGAGGATGATGCAGGGGCATCCAATATTGATCACCACATGGTTGGATATATTGAGTTTTAAGGTGTTTATTTGTTTCCTTTTTTTTAAATGATTAATAAAGGATTTGTTTAGGAAATTATATTCCTATCCAAATTCTCACGCCTAGGAATTAGGAATGATTTGTTAGAGTTTTCTTTGTTGCCTATAAGTTCTGAATGTTTTCTTTTGCAAGTTTTTTTAGCTTGAGTTTTACTTTGTTAAAGAAACCTACGAGTGTCTATTTTTTGAGTGTTCTTCAGTTCTCGTGTTTTTGGCCATTGATTATCGATCTGCATCAGTCCCCTTATGGTGTGTTTAGTTACCGAAATTTTCATCTCACTTTTCAAAAAAAAAATGAAAACTTGTTATTTAACAACAATTTCATAAATTTTCATTTCACTTTTTTTAAAATATTACTTTTCATACTCTCTCTTACTTTTCTATTACATACCTTATATATCTTTATAATATTCTCTTTCATTCTCTTACTTTTCTATCACTTATCTTATTTTTCTTATTTTATAATTACCCATCTTATTTTTCTTAAAACTAAACTTAATCATCGAAGCAAGTTTTCACTTTTTATAGAAATCCTTGTTTTTTTTTCTGAAAACTATAACTTGATAACTGAAATTTAAACGCAACCCTTACATTGTATCATTGTGACATATGAGATATTTTTGAGGTTAAATACCACTTCTCACATTATAAAATAATACTTTTATTAATTTTTTTTAGTGTAAATCACATTTTAAATGTGAGAATTATATTATTTAATTCTTCTCATATTTCTCTCACAAACATATATATAGGGTGAGGATATATATATAAATTTTCATTTTTCTCCGTTAATTTAATAAATAAATAAATAAATGTGTTTTTTGTTAAAATAAAATTGAGAAGGCAAGAAAAAGAAGAAGAAAATAATGAGTGAAAAAAGGAATAGTTAGAGGTAGTAATGATAAAAGATGAGAAAAAGTAGATGTAAAGGGAAAGCCCTTTTGATGTAGAACCTTGGCATGTATGTGTTGGTTTTTAGTGCAATATCATCATTACATTTTCTACTTTTGGGAGTTTTATAATTTTTATTCAAACAACATAAAAAACACTGATATTGTAAATCAATCAAACAGACTGACTCAAATTTCATGTAAATCAATCAAACAGAAAGACAAAATTCGGATATCCGAAATTTGGATTATCCGAAAATCGGATATGGATTCGAATAGTAAAATTCATGTATCCGATTTTCGGATCATCCGAGAATGAACACCCTTAGATAAAAGGGTCAAACGAGAAAAAAACAATGATCATTAAACGTTCAATGAAGTGGTTGATAAGTTCCTCCACAGGATATTATTGTTCAAATCGAGTCAACCTCATGTTGATTATCCATTCTTATTTTTGAATTGGTAGACAGTTCCGTTCTCATGAGTTTGTTCACGTAAAAAACCCGAAACTGAAACTGGTCAAAACAGGTTTGGTTTTTGGAAAACACGTAAGGTTGGAACCGGTTTGAATATAGTTGTTTGTAAAACCGGTTCGACTAGGTTTGGATCGGGTTGGGTTGGAAAACCACTTTAGAATTTTAAAAAAATAGCAGTTTTAGCCGTTTGTGACCCTTTTTTTTAATCATTTTGTCATCCCTAACATTCTATAAATATATATGTATGTTGAGTTTGGTTTAGTAACTACACAAAAACCTTCTCAAAACTCATTTTTGAAACCGAAAAAGTAAAAAAAATATTTGAAATAATGGCAACTCAAATTCCTACCATTTCCACCGGTATTTGTTCTACAAATGCACCAATGATTATTGAAATATTAGAAACAAGCCGAAACTCAAAGTTTGAACTTTATTTTTGATGTTTTTAGTTAATAAAATTTTATGTTTTTAGTACATTTACGTTTTTATACGAATTACATTTGATTACAAAGTTTTTAGTAATTAATAAAAAATGTAAGTTTCATGTTTTTAGTTGATTAAATTTGAAGTTTTTAGCAAGTTTATGTTTGAATTAGTTTATTTAATAAAATTTGAAGTTTTTAGTAATGTTTAAATAAGTTTTTAGTAAAATAAAATGTTTGAATAAAATTTTAGTTTAAAAAAATGTTTGAAATAGTTTTTTAAAAAAATAATAAATAAAATCGGTCCAAAAGTTTAACCGGGTTTTTCAACCCGAACCGGTTAGGTCATGTTAGGTTTGAGTTCTCATTTCTTAAACCGATTTTTGGCCCAAACCGGTTTTTAAAGGTTGACCAAAACCGGTCCGGTTTTAAAGAACCCGAAACCAGTCAAACCCGGTTTTGTACATCTCTAAGTTTGTAGGGTTATTTTGACGCCATGAGTTTGTCTGACACGTAAATAAAGTTGTATCGAATTACATTTTCATGAATTCAAAAAAAAAACCAATTACAAATTCAAATTATTCTGTTAAATACAATTGAAAGGGATATATAGTGACGCAGACGCTGGACGGTCAGCATCTTGGTTCACTATGGGCATCGGGCAGCTAGTAGGATGTATTATAATGCACATACCTTCGAATTTTAAAAAAGAATATTTAAACAACTAAAATATATAAAATATAAAACAGAAATTAAATTACGTTAGTCAAACTCACAAATCAAAAATTACTTTTCGCCCAAAATAATGGAAAAACATTCTTATTTTTTCTCTTCTTGTACCTAAAAAGCTGTGAATTTGCATAGAATAGAGATAAAATAACACGATTCACAAGATCTTCCCACTTTATCTCGGGTCGGTCGGGTCTGTTTGGATATACCCGACGTCCACAATGTGGATCCACGATACCATAAAAATTCATACAAATAGTATTGCTTATTTAAAAAAAACATTTAGTACACACAATTTATCATCAAATTATTTATTACAAAATGCCAAAATATAAAAAAACAGTAAACAATTGGTACGGCCCGACGTTATCGATCAGCTATACATCAACCTTGCACAATCATTTGAAGTCGAAGTGAACCACCTACATCTTCCGCATCGGGATGATTGCTTAATTAAGGTTTGATTTTGTTACTGTTTACATGTTGTGTTTTGTTTCTAGATGCAAGAACGTAGAAAAAATCAAAAGAATAATTCAATTACTGATAATCTTAAAATTGTTAAAAAAACAAAAAAGACTTATAATCCGTGTTATCAGATCAAAAGCTAATTGGTTTTTGTCTTTCAAAAACCTATACATTTATTTCATTATTTTTAATTTCAAAAACACTATTTATAAGGTACATAGATAATGTTGTTTAATAAGAAAAGGTAGTTTGGAAATTATTGGTAAGATTTCTATTTTATAAAAGTGGGTTTGTATCAAATTGAAAATGTTTCTTTGAAATTATTACCAATTATGGAGATGTTCCAAACATGTCTTAATGAGGGGTGTTTTTATTTTCTTTTCTTTTCCTAAAGAAAATTTGGTAAAGTAACAAGTCTTTTGTTGGTTGCAAATTAGGCCACTTTCATTAGGCCATAAGCAATATTGAAGTCAACTTTAGATAGATCTAAGTGTCATTTTCTTATCATGTTAAGTGTCTAATCACCATAATTCTTAGGTTCTTTCTAACCATCTTCTTTGACAAATGACTCAACCAAAGGGGTGTTGGGGACAATTTAATAAAAGAAATTAAATGTATAAAATTAATAAGCAAGATATACACCGATTATAAAACTTGTTAGCAGAAGATAATGTACCAAGTTTATTTAAAATTTAATATATATATATATATATATATATATATATATATATATATATATATATATATATATATATACACACACACACACACACGGGTAAACAGTTTTTAAGTGTTTGTATTTACTTGACAAACAAAAATGACATATATGGGAAGAAAATCATATAAGGTAGTCAATGACAGTACAGTTAAAACTAAAAATAGTTTTTATTTGTATAAAACATGTATGATGATGCATTATAAGTTTCAAGGTCAAAGAATCAAATAAGTGTTTATCATACTGGTTTACACATAATCAGGTTTAAAGGTTTTTAAATTTTTTTTGGGTTTAATATGAAAAAAACCAACATGTTTTTCACGTTTTCGCGGTTTAGTCCCTTCGAGTTATTTTTTACCAATAAAATCCTTAAGTTATACAGTGATTTTAGGAAATTTCACTTATTTTTTCAAAAAAGTCATCAAGTTTGTGGACTTTTTGAAGAAAAATAGTGAAAACATGTTGGTTTTTTGTGAACAAAAGTCAGGGTTGATTATGAAAAAAACAAAACTTTTCCGAAAACTAAATTGAAAACAATAACTTAAGGACTTTCTTAGGAAAAAATAACACGGAGGGACTAAATCGCAAAAAACATGAAAACATGTTGGTTTTTTTCATATTAAACCCTTTTTTTTATTAGTTTAGAAACCTCAAATAAGCTGTTTGAATAAGCAATTATAAACACACACTAATTGTTTATTTATATAAAACACTATTCAAGATTATTAATCATTGTCAATTTAATTAAAAGATCATAATTATTTATTTATAATGGAGATCCGGATATTAAGACATAACCAATCAAAAGTTTTGATTTAACATAGCAATTTTGTTTATATTATTTTATGGGATTGTAGTAATGTAATTCAATCATAATATTTTTATCAAGGTAAGACTGCAAGAACACGTAATCGATCCAATTGTGTCAAAAGAATAGTCAAATCGAAGCTAAATAAAGTTGCTTGAACTAGCAAATTGATACGAAGGTCCATTACAAAGGACGGTTTATATAAAGACCATGGTAGGGGCTTACGTAAAATTCTAAAAATAGAAATTACTTATCCTCTTCTTTTTCTATCACAAGTTTCATTTGGTAACTAATAACTTGCAAGCAAGTTAGCATATAACTTGTAACCAAAAAAGTAAACTAACTTTGCTAATGAAAAAATTTATCCCAAAACCATAGTGACAACGGAGAATGAAAAACCCATGAGTGAAAAATAGATCTAAAATGAGCTCTCCTTAAAACATGAATTAAATTTCAAATCAACAAAATAAAATGGATTTTAAAGATTTAACTGTCTAAAGTTTTATTTTTAAAATCTCTAACCGAGTACAATAATAAAAGGAACCATACTTTTAGAAAGTTTTAGTCGATAAATAAAGTTCTTTCTTTAAATAATTATAAATCGAATAAATATAGAGGGAACCAACATGTGGAAATTATTTATGATAAAATTATATTATAAATAATTTTAATTTGTAAGTTGACTAGGTTTTGTTGAAATAAATAGTGGAATGTTACATTCTACCTCCAAAGGTCCATGTTCCAACTTGTTTGTATAATATAGACTCTACATATCGGTCAACAAGACCAGATCATTAATTAATTATTTCTTTAGCTCATTTGCTAAGAACAATGATATATAAGTATGAGGTTACAAGTTTTATTTTCATTAAAGGCAAATTTGGATTAGGTGGTAAAAATTAGTTCTACAGTTCCATCGATCTTGGGGCAAAATGGTATATTTAAAAGTACGAGTAGATTAGTTTGTCATTTAAAATTATTGTTAAATATTATTTTCAAGAACTTAGGGTGTGTTTGGTACGGAGAATGGAGAAAATGGAATTGAATTAATTTTCAAGTTTATTCTTTCGTAGGATATCACAATCAATTCTCAAGTGAATGATGGAGAATTGGTTTTTTGTGTAAATATCATTTCTTTAGTTTTCTCATCAACATGGAGAGAATCAAAACAAGAGAAAGAGAATTGAGATTGTATTATATTTTTTTGTCTTCATTTAATGTGTCTCTTAATTGATATGTTATAGTCATTTGTCAACAAAGCTTGAAAACTAAGACAATTCCATTCTCTTCATTTCTTCGTACCAAACGCAACCTTATTGAATCCATCGTTTGGGCTCATAATAAATTAAAAGTTGCTCCTGCTACCCAGACGAGAGCCTTAAACATTGTACAAGGACGTGCTGTAGGAGTAACCCAATACCTTCTGGGTGGACTTTTTTTTGATTGGGTTGCAATGTAAATAGTTCATGATGCTGTGGTTAAACGATTTAACCGAAATTAATCAACCGACTAGCTCTTAACGATTAATCGAAACCAAACGGCGTAGAAATTTAATTTTACAATTAGTTTGATTATGGTTTGGTTTGCAGCATATATTATTATCTATTTGTAATTATTAAGGATGATATTGTGATCTGAAAGGGCACCTGTAGACCTCTAGTTATTTAACTTTTTGTTGAACCGAGTTTGTACGCCAATATGGTTGCCTGACATAGGTCCGCTCCGAGATATAAATATATCTTTTGAGAATATGACCAATCTATTTTAACTTTTATCTACGATTCACGTTAACTCAACATAATAACATTACACAATCGATGATATATTAACGATTAAGCTTGTTTATTCAATACTTAGAGGTTGTTTGTTTACTTCTTAATGGAAACATTAAGAGGCTCATTCAAAGTTAAATGACTTATTAACGGTTTCATTAGGAGGTAAACAAACATAACCTTATATAAAAATCT
This sequence comes from Centrapalus pauciflorus, assembly GCA_020465985.1. Lineage (NCBI taxonomy): Eukaryota > Viridiplantae > Streptophyta > Magnoliopsida > Asterales > Asteraceae > Centrapalus > Centrapalus pauciflorus. The sequence continues at coordinate 147,136 of JAANYP010005597.1, forward strand.
GTACGGATTATTTTAAAAAAATTCATAAGCGTGAGATGGGGTTTCGTTGCAGTTGGCATGTCGTTTATGAAAACAACACAAACATATTAAAAATAATATGGTATAGCGACATTTAAATTCTTTGTCCCTGTTTTTGTGGGCTGGAGTTACTACCATGTGTAAGATGAGATTCCAAAATATTCAAATATATATGTATATATATACAGGGGTTCAATGGAAAACCAACATGCATTGAAAAACATTGGAAAATCTCTATGCACCACCACAAATGCATCACATTCCCGCGTGATGCATCGACTTTCTGCTTGATACATCACCTGATCCAATGGCTATAAAGTAGTTCCCGAGTTTTCCGATGCATATAGGTTTTCGTAATTGAAATATATATATATATATATATATATATATATATATATATATATATATATATATATATATATATATATATTCAAATTTAATTAATATTTTTTTATATGCATCGTGTTAAATTTTTTAATTGAAAGTTGGGTTGCCTAGATTAGGATGTAACATTAATAAAAAGCTTTTTTTTTTTTTAAATAAATTTAATCGATTAATAAAAAAGATTATGGACTCACTAAAAATAAATCTCCATGGCTCCACATTTTATTGTTCGATCTTGTTTGTCGTTTAATAATATTATCAAGAATAAATAAATATATAATAAGTTTATATAAAATGAATGACATGCATACAATAAATAAAGATGCTTAAAAGTAAACGGGGTATAGGACAAAGTAACGTACTATTCCAATTGCACTTTGTACAAATAAAATATTAAACGTGTACTGTTGTTACTCATGCTTAACATAAAATTTGTTTCAATCAAATACGAATTCGGGGTGCACATGAGTTGAGCTGAACTCGAGTCCGTTTATGCTTGAAGCTGATTCATTTGATATTTAAAGCCTCGAACTTGAGCTCAAGGTTGACATGATCATTTTAGGGGCTCGGGATAAAATCTTAGAAAGAACCTTCTAAATATATGCATATTTAAAATAAATAAATTTACATGTATTAAAAATGGTAATTGAACAAAAAAAATTAATATTAGATATTGTTGAAATTAACATTTTACATGTCAACAACAATGTTCAACGTTAATAGACATAAATATATAAGAATTTTTTTTAAAAAGGTCCTTAAGAATTAAGATTGATGAGTGTTGTACGATTGTCTGTGTTACCGTTCATTAGGGTCGACCTTGTTTGAGCTCGTCTCGTTTAGAGCTCTTAATGTAAAACTCAAACTTAGCTTGCGATTCATTTTATAGTCTTGAATAAGCTCATTTATTATATGTTTTTTTTTATTATAGAAAAGTATTATTTTTTTTTAAATTTAATTTCACTATATCTATGTATAGTTATTTATTATATGTTATTCATCCTTTTTACAAGTTCGTTAAAACTCGAAAGTTTGACGACTAGAGCTCGAGTTCGAGCTCAACTTGCGGTTTATTTTACAGGCTCGAGCCGCCTCGTTTATTATATAAATTTATTCTCTTATTGTTTAAATTATATATTATATTTTTTTATTATAAAAATGTATTATTTACTTTAATTTAATTTCATTATATCTTTTATTTGTATATTTATTTATTATATGTTTTTTTATTAATTTTATACATGCTCGTCTAAGCTCCCAAGTTTGATAACTAGAGCTCAAGTTCGAGCTCTTTATCCTAAGAGTGAAGGGAGTAGGTGTCTTTTCCATTTTCCATCTTTCTGTACAAATTAGAGTGAATGGAGTACCCACCATCCCGAAATCCATCTTTCTGTACACGTCAGCGCCACATCAGCTTTTCTCTCTCCACCTTTCCCCACCTTCACCTTTTCTAACTAGGAAATACTCACCTTTCTTAACCTTTCCATCTTTCTTAATTTTTTTAACATTAAGTTAATTTTAACTAACAAAACAATTACTAGAACTAGAATAATTAATTTCATAAATATTTAAAAACTATTACATAAACTAAAAATTAAAAACTAACGAATTAAAATAAAAAAAATACATAACAATAAATAAAAACTAAAATTACGAATGACCATAAAAAAAATACAAACTAGCCGTCTAAATTTGGTATTTGGGCAAGTGCAATATGTTCCACAAGATCTGAGTGAAGGTTATTGTGTGTTTCCCGATTACGAATTTCCAATAACGTATTTTGATATACTTCATTGGAAGCGAAATGTTGATTGGATGGAATCTCGGTTTCTTGAAATGAACATATCGCGAACCCTTCGTCTTCTAAGATCATATTGTGTAATATGACACAAGCATACATGATGTGTCTAATTTTATTTGGGTGCCATGGTCGTGCGGGGTTGTTTAATATAGCAAAACAAGATTTGAGTACACCAAAAGCTCGTTCGATGTCTTTTCTTGCCGACTCTTGTGCTGCCTTGAATCTTTTTCGTTTGTCATCGGTTGGACACGAAAAAGCTTTCACAAAAGTCGCCCACTCGGGATATATCCCGTCGGTTAGATAGTATCCATGTTTGTATTCTGTTCCGTTAATAACAATAGGAACAACCGGTGCGATCCCGTTTAAAACGTCGTTGAATATTGGTGACTGATTAACCACATTGATGTCGTTGTTGGAACCCGCGACGCCAAAAAATGCATGCCAAATCCATAAATCTTGTGACGCAACGGCTTCCAACATAATTGTTGAATATTGGTGATCGCCTCGCATATATTGTCCTCGCCGTTCTGTAGGGCAATTTCTCTATGCCCAATGTGTACAGTCGATGCCGAATAGCAGATGTGCATTTTTGTAACGCAGTAAATCCCCTTCTACCTCAAGCATCCCATCGCAAGGTAAAATATTCAAAATGTTGCTCCATATCGTAAACTATTCGTAGGAATAGTTCTTTGCGCATCCGGAACCTCCTTCTGAACATATCATCTCTATAGAGAGGGTTTTGAGTAAAATAATTGCGCATTAGACGTTCATTTGCAGCTGCTCGGTCTCTCTGAATTGCAATTTTTCGTCTAGGTTGATTAATTTGCGGAGAGCTGTCATTTATAAATTCTTCAAAGACTTGTTGATAATGTTGAGATTCGTCTTCCGACGACTCTTCGGTTGATGAGTTTGACGACGAAGTCGTAGTATACGGTTCCATCAAATAAAAATAAAATTGTGAATGATTGGAAAAAATTTTAGGTTAAATGAAAGAGAGAATTTTGAATGTGTATAGATTGAAAGATGTGAGGATTTAATGTATTGGGAAGATAGGTATTTATAGGTAAAAAAAATTATTAAAATTTTTTTTAAATATTGAAACGGTCATTTGACCGTTCGGAGGAAAAAGACAAAGAAAGAAGAGGCGGGGTGGAGCGGGGAGGGGAAGCCGGGCGGGGAGTGGAAATCGCGGGGCCGCCGGGGGTGGGGTGGTGTAGCCGCCGGGGCCGAGCCAATGTGGCAAGGCCGCTATACCGCGGCTCTGGTACTCCCATCACTCTTAGAGTCATCAGCTTTTTTTAATCTTTCCACTCATTTCATCTTTATATCTTTTAGAATGATGTAAATACTATATTTCTTCTCAATACAATTTATTTATATATTTTTAGAGAGAGAGAGAAGCCAATTAAGGGAGGGAAGGCCGGGAAGGTGAGATTTTGGTCAGGGCCAAGGAAGTTGGGGTGGTGATCCTTGTGGGGTGTAGCATATGTGGCAACCTCGATGGTGTTCGGGATGAGAACTCTCTTTGCACTTAATACAATGACTTCAAACTGGTTTGAACTTGTTTAAATCAAGCTTTTAATGAGTAAAACTTATGTAGCTCATAAGTATCTTGGATCACTTACATATCTATTAGTATCGCAAATAAATAACATATTTTTAAAATCTTGTTAATAAATTACAACATCTCCTTTGGAGAACTGAAATAATATGGGCTGAAACTTGTCACCTGTATCAAAGCCTTGGGTTTTACTGGGTCTTCTAAATTCTCTTTAGCCATATTATCAAAAAAAGTCTTTCGACCTTTCACATTTTTAGTGTAAAATCACGTTTTTTTCAACTGAGCTGAACATTAATATTTTTAATTTTTATTAGTCTGACCATTTTATCTAATAATATCATATGTAAATTAGTGATGTCACAATTACGTAGAGTTTATTATCATCAAAAAATCATTCGAATTTTCATATATTTATTGATTTGACCACCACCTTCATGACAAAAATTAAAAGTCCAATGGCCCATCGTTCAGTAAAAGCAAACTAGAATAAAAAACGATCCTTCAAAAATATTCAAAACCCAAACAAGAACAATAGAAATAAATCAAAGTCAAATCAAATAAATTTCAACTCGTGAGATTTGAAGAAACAAAATTGATTTAAATGCTAAGTGATAATGTTTATTTATCTAAAACTCTAATCAATTAACATAATTGTCAATAAACTTGATGAACAGTACCAAACCCTAGAGAATCATGAATACATCGATATGCTAATAATAATTAAAAGTCGAATACCTCATTATGATCACATTATTTTGTTTTATAAATATTTGAATATAATTATATTGTTTTTCTTATACATCCCTTTATTATACGTTATTTTGTAAAAGTCGAATACTTCATTATGATCACTTTATTTTTATCTACCATCCAAAATAAAATCAGTTGTTGTTCAAACTATTTTTTTAAATAACAAAATACTTTGCATTAGATATTTTTATATAATATACAACTGCTTTGTTTTGATGTTATAACTTTTAAAGTAATATAGTTATAAAAAAACATCATTTACGATTCTGCTACAACGCACAAGTTAAACAACCCCGATAAATATTTTTTCGGTCCACATAATTGCTTAATTAGTATGACGCCGGCCATAAGGCCCATCAGTCCATCACTAACTATAAACTTCAAAAAAAAAAAAAAAAAACAGCAGATAGAAACTGGGCCGGCCCATAAATCATAAATCAGAAAGTAATATTTGGAAAATAAATAGATCATGAAGTCATTTTTAATAACAAGATACATATATTTTTTGGTCACTTACTAATATGGCACTTTAAATCTTTATGGTAACTTATTAACATGGTTGTGGTATGTTAATTTACTAGCGGTTACCTTTATTTAAGTGGTAATATAACATTTTTTCCATCTAAATTGACATGCTAACTAGGTCTAAAGTTAAGTTATCGGTTAATATTATTCATATACAACCTTAAGTTGTAGGTAAATAATAATAACGTTCCAAAACGTCATAACTTTATCTAACATATCCAATGGTGATGATCCAAAAACGTAATGTACCATACCATATTAGTAAGTCACCAGAAAGTACATTACCACGTGTTTTTATAAATAAATTCATGAATCATATCGATGTATTTCAAAAAGTATATTGATATTGTACGGCCTAAATGCAATAACTTAAAGATATCTACGTAAGTTGAGCATAATAACCGAATTATAGAATCATATATTAATTGACCCATAATTACAAAATATCTAGACGATTTAGGGTATTATTTTTGGTTAGCCGATTATATATTGTAATCAGTTTCGCTTATACTAAAAACTCGTACCACTAATATTCGAACCGTCCAAAATAGAAAGTAATTTGTATTTTTTTCAAACATTATTAAACCATATAAACCAATAATTTTAAACAAATGAGATCAGTATTGATAAAATTTTGTCATAAACCATCATAAAAAATGGATAAATTTGAAAGAAAAAAATATCTATAAATGCTTTTATTATAAAAATGTGAAGTAAATGCATGTACATAATATTAAAAAGAATTCAGTTATAATAAGATATATAAAACAGTAAAAACAACAACGACACTAATAATAATTGCGCAATAAACCCCCAACTTGTCAGGTTTTCGTGATTAAAACCCTAACCATTTTTTGTTGCATAGAAAACCCCGAACTAAATAAAAATCAGTAAATCAAGGTTTTATCAACGGGTTGAAATCGGTTATTAATGCTACACGGACCGATAAATAATATACGTGGAATAAATTTTAATTGTTGAAATCAGTTGTCAAATAATACACAACATTTAAACCCCCGTTGATAATTTTTAATTGTAATTTTTAAACGGGATTACATCATCAACGGAGGTTTAAATGATGTGTAATACTTGGCAACCGGTTTCAACAACTAACATGTATTCCACGTAGGTTATTTACCGGTCCACGTAGGATTAATAGTCGTTTTCAATCGATTACCCATTGATAAAACCTTGATTTACTGATTTTTAGTTAGTTCGGGGTTTTTCTATGCAACGAAAAATAGTTTGAGATTTCAATAAAAAAAAACCGAAAAGTTGAGAGTTTTTTGCGCAATAATCCCTTATTTTTATATTTGATTTTTCTAATATATAAATGTGTTATACGTACGAGATGAAAATGGATTACGTGCTCATTGAAAATTAAGCCGATAAGATTTTTGTTAACCAAATTATTTTTATTTTTTAATGCATTAACGTTTGTATTATGTTTTTCTCAATTTAATGGTTTTTACAACCCCGCTAATTTATATTCATTCTATCATAAATTCAGCCCATGCATGGTATGGGCCGATATGAATAAAACATATCTACATCTCATTTAGTGGTGCATAATTACCGGATTTAATCCGAACAAGATCCGTTTTTTCGTTGAAAAAAACGACTCTTTTAAAATACGGTTCGGATCATAACCGGTTTAGGATATAAAAAAACTGGAATTCTCAATAATCAGTTTTGAAAAAATCTGATTTTCAAAAATTCAAATTATTTTTTTGGGCTGGGTTGTTATTTGGGCTTGAGTGTTTTTTCCTTTTTCTGGGCTTAAGTTTTTTTTTTGGGCTTAACATTTAACAATATTAACAAATCTTTATTCTATTTTATAAACATCATCGTTTTTATAATTATAATCGTAACTATTATAATTATAAGTTAACATAACATTATAAATACATACTTCTTTTGCGTTGCCAAATACATAAAAAGTTTAGACGTACTAACTTTCATCCGGTAATATTATAAGTACATACTTATTTTGCGTTGTCAAATATCGGATTTTTTTTTCCCGGAATTTATCCGGTTTTTAACCGATTGTTTTGCAACCGGTTTTTATCTGTGAAAAAAATCCGGTTGCCTAAATAAATTATAATTCGGACCAATAACTGGTACAGATAAAAATCGGTCCGGATAAAAAATCCTACTATACCCCAACCGGTTTCGGGTCAAAATCGGATATTTGGATTTTTTTTGTGCACCTCTAATTTCATTGTTTTAAATGTAAAAGTTTTAAAAATAACAATTGAGAAAATTAAGAAAGTGGTTAAATGTCAAAAATTAAATAAATCGCAGTTGACTAAGATAACTGCTCATAAGCATAAATTAACCATTAAAATTTAACCCGATAATTAAAGCTAATTAATAAAGAAGTCTCGTTAAGTTAACTAAATGTAAGTGGTTTGGTTATGGTTTTGGACCTAAACGACCCATGCACACACATGTTTTCTTTGACAGCAGATGTTAGTGATTAGTACTATTGTTAGACGTGAGAACCAAACCTCAGACCATCACCTAAGGAGAAACGTCATTAGCAAGTCTCGAACTCGAGACGTCAACTAAGAGTAACCGCTCCCACCTTTGATGTTGACCACTTGATCTATGTCAAGTCACGCACACATGTTGTTGTGGCTTTTTGAATTATTGGAAGTCAATGGAGATATTATATATATAGACTTTATGAAGAACATTTGACTTGCTATTATTCTATCTTAAAGGCATCCTTTGTAATACAATCTATAATATATTCTTATGAATTTGAAAACATCTAAAATTGACATATCTAACACACAAGTTTGACATTTGATTTGGCATCTCCAAGCAATGTTTTGAAACAAATCTTTTTTTGAAAAAGACTCGAATCCAAAACAATTGTTTTTAGAAGAATTTTCAAGATAGACAGGATAAAACTTTCTAAAGGAAATGTTTCATGTTCAAATCTTTTCGAGAAGATTACTTTAAATGTGACATACATACATACATACATACATACATACATACATACATACATACATACATGTATGTAAGTGTGGTACAATGGAAAACCATCATGCATTAGGAAACCATAGTAAACCAATCTCTAATAATCTAAGTTGTTGGATATGATGCATTTTATGAAAACAATGTGGCAAATATGCAATTAATATCATTTTGCGTATGCATCAACTGATTGATGCATCGTTGAGCATAATGGCAAAATGGTAAACATGCAACAAGTCAAAATAAAAACCCCTATTTTCACACAGAAAATTTACGCATGCAATCATATGATTGTATGCTTTTGTTTTTTGTTTTTAAAATTTTTTATTTATTTGATAAATCCAATCAAAACCGTAAAGTAGGAGTAATTATAGGACTTTCTTGTATTAAAATATGATTTTAAAATCTACTAAATTAATGTTAAATAAATACATCTATGATGTCTTTGAATAATCTCATTGATGCATTTCCAAATGTTTATGCACCAAGTTGTTTTCTTGTGGTTTCCATTGTGGTTTCCAATGCACATTGGTTATATATATATATATGTGTGTGTGTGTGTGTGTGTGTGTGTGTGTGTGTGTGTGTGTGTGTGTGTGAAATATGATAATGCCATGTGATAATTTGTGTTCTCTTCACTATATAGATTATAATGATATTATAATATTTGGATTTTTTATTTCAAAATTAAAATATAATGAGTTGTACTTCTTTTTTTGTTTTAAACATTACATGGTGTATTTATTCTTTGTTTTAGAAAATACATTGTATTTATCTATCTTAGTGATATGTTGATGTGATACGAGACATCTAATGTTCTCTTTTATTATATATGATTATTAAAAGAACAAACTACAATTCTAATATAACTTATGTTTATTTTAGTTCAATTTAAAATTCTATTTTTAGCTATTTAAATCATTATAAATTATGTTTTATTAGAATATCTATTGTATAATAACATAAATTTACTATCAAAAGTTATATATTTTTTTGGTCATGTCATCCTCGTAAATTTTTATCTCTCCATCTCTTTCATTGTTTTACCTCTTTTATCCAATCCCCTTTATTTATAAACTTTTCGAGAGAGATAGAGAGGGAGGAAGAGGTGGGAATGCCTCGGGTCTGAGACTTTTGGGGTGGTATTCCCATCAGGGCCGATCCAAGGTTGCACCCCGAGCCTGTTTAGTGGCATGTACTCCGTTTGAGGAGAGAGAGGAAGACATAGTATCAGCATGGATGGAGAGGCCAATAAGGGGTGGGATGATTCGGGACAGATGGGGTGGGGTGGTGCGTCTGTCGGGCTAGCTGATGTGGCAATCCTAATTCCCCTTTAGTATGGGTACTTCATCCGATCTAATATATATGTATATATATACATACATACAATTATGCAGCGCACCAAAATGTATCATCTTAAAAAAAACTATTTTTTAAATCATAAACATGTTTTAATTAACATTATGAAAATCTTATGTAAATTTCACATACATTCACATCTCCTAGCTCCTAAAAATGATGTGAACTTACACTTACATAAATTTGCACATATGTGCACGTGCATTTATGTGATGCGTGATTTAATGCACTTAGAGTGTTCGAATTTGCATGAAATTTATATATCATCTGTGTAATGTTAATTAGCATGTTTATGAAAAAAAAATTCTAAGACAAATAATTTTAAACATGAGTTCCAATATTCTTATAAAATCATACTAGTTATAATAGCTGTAACTTCACAATATTAAACATGAGTTCCAATATTCTTCGTTTATATTAACTTCACAAATTTAAACGCTAATTCCATTTTCACGTATAAAATTAGTATGATATTAGGATGTCTATAATATTTCTATGTTATATAGAGATAGAATTTATAAATTTGTGAAATTAGTTTAAAAGAATGATTATGAAGTTCTAACGTATTAACTTCTTTAGAAATAATCGTTCTTATATAATTACTAATACTTTCCATATATGTTAGAATATTGTAGATGTAGGTATATAATTTAACCAAATTAACCATTTTGTCCAAAAACATTAAAAAGAGTAAATTAGTCCATATTAAATTGTGCATAACGATCCCTGCATGATGTACAATCTCTTTTATATTGTGTAAAATAGCTCCCGTATGTTGCATGATGCTTTCTTTTACGATGCATTATAGTTTTCCGCTAATCACTGGTTTTTCATTCAACCTAATTCTACACACACATATATAACTCAATCAATTAAAAAACTTTTAACGAAGGAATTGAAAAAAGTTTTTTTTTTTTTTTTTTTTTTTTTTTGAAAAACTACCTGTGCCATCAACCAATTGTCCTACGCTGGCATCTAAAATAATAATTTAACTTAAAAACCATTGACAAAACCACTCTAAAATAAGACTAATAAAAAACCTTGAATGTATAAAATCGCACCCAAGTATACAACCAACATACCACGCACAACGCACCAACACATAAAGTGTTTTCTAATTTTCTTTTTCACGCTTTCTATCTCTATCTCATTTAGATCCAACAACGAACACTGGATTTACGGTCGCCGGTGTCACAAATTTGAACTGTATTTTCGATCTTATAATTTTATTAATTACATTGGTCGGGTCGGGTTAGCAACCAATAATATTAATTAATCAAATTTTAATAAATTTTGAGATTGGATAAGAATAATGCTATTGAGAAATTAATCATTATTATAAATAATAATGACTTGTTGGGTATTGAATTTTGGGCTTTATATTATTGATTCATTATTTTTTATTTGTTAAATTAAGTTATAGGGTTTATTATGAAAAAAAAAGCCAACATGTTTTCACGGTTTTGCATTTTCGTCCCTCATTGTTATTTTTTTTCCTGAAAAATTCCCAAGTTCAATTTTTATTTCTAGTTTTGAAAAATTTGACTAATAGAGGCCGGTTATAAACACAAACTTCATAGGACTCAAATGTTCAAGGTCCTAATAAACAAAAACTTCATAGGCTTCAAAGACTTTCACGTCCTGTTAAGTTTCTTTTAGGACGAAATTTAGAAAACGTCTTATAAAAGGTGTCCTAATAGACACTTTTTGTTGTAGTGCACCATATTGTTTTCATAACCAATAAACCTAAAACCAAATTAATTTAATAAAAAAATATCACTTATGAGCAATGAAATTTCGAACCATGTTAAACTTTAATTTTGAGAAATACAAACATGTGTTCAAGAAAACACGACTTTACACTTGACATGTTGTATAGTATATAAAAAAAAAACGTGTAGCGTGTATGACTTCACATCAAATTGTGAATCTAAAAATGATTTCATAAAAAAATTATTTATCAATTATGTTATATGATTATAATTTAGTTGCATAGTGTTTGTGTAAACGACTCTTGTAAAGATATATGAAAAGTTATTAGTTATATCTATTTATAATAGATCATTAAGTTTAGGTTTGATACATTTTTTATTTAGACCTTTATATTCGGTTTAATATAAAAATAATCAATAAATTCACAATAAATGATTAAATTAATATTTAACAATATATACTCACGTACGCACACGTATACTTACCCACATACACATATAACGGATATACATATGGTTGTTTTTACGATCATTTATTATACAAACACAAAAAATGTTTTTATTCTAGTTTTATGAAGTTAGACTATTACAGCCCAGTTATAATTTGTAAACCGAGTTTTTGAAAACTGAAAATTTGGTTCTAATAATTAAATTTCACTAAACCAGAAAGAAAATTTGAACTTGAGGATTTATTTGGCCAAAAAATAATATGAATGGACAAAAACACAAAAAAAAACTCGTAAAAACATGTTAACTTTTTTTTATAATAAACCCAAGTTATAATAAATTAGATTTTATAAAAAATGATATAATGAGTAAATATGTAGTGCTATATTATGTTTATTACAATCCCATACGTATAAATTTTCTTGTTAACGTGTGACATACATCACGTAAATAGAATGACATGACACATAGTATTTGATGCTTCAATTACGGAAATTTAAACATTAATAAAAAGAGAAATTCCACTCTTAACATGTATAGCCAGTAACCGGTTACCAAATGTATCATATTGGTATGAAAAAATGTAGTACACGTATCAAATTTGAACGATTCAGAAAGTACACGTCTAATATGAATAATTAAAATAATACACGTACCATATCGATACATTTTAAAAAGTACACAACTATTCTACGACTTTAACCCTTAAACAAATTGATATACGTCATAGTTTCACATATTTGAAATTGTCTGTGGGTGTGAAAGGAGCGGTCACCCAATCCAAATTTTATCTTTTTTGTACGTCAGCGTCACATCATTTTATCTCTTTCTATTCCCTCCATTTTTTATCTCAAAAATACTTTTTTCTATCCCCATACCCCTTTAAAGTTTAAGGGGTCAAGAGAGAACCCACCATTCTTCATTCTCATCTTTTTGGTCATGTCATAGCCTTGTCAACTTTTCTCCCTCCATTCTTTCATCGTTTTACCTCTTTTATCCGATCCCAGTTATTTATAAACTTTTAGAGAGAGAGAGAGAGAGAGAGAGAGAGAGAGAGAGAGAGAGAGAGAGAGAGAGATAGATAGGGAGGAAGAGAGAGAAAGCTGGGGAGTCGTTAGAGGTGGGAATGCCTCGGGGCTGAGACTTTTGGGGTGGTGTTCCCGTCAGGGCCAATCCAAGGTGGCATCCCGAGCCTGTTTAAGGGTTGTACTCCATTTGAGGGGGGAGAGAGAGAGAGAGAGAGAGAGAGAGAGGGGGGGGGGGGAAGACGCAGTGTCAACATGGAGAGGTGATATGTGCATATTTATACATATATTTTGTATCATTTTCCTCGCATATTGAGTGGTTTTCAGACCGAAATGTGTAAAAAGATACTGATTTTTATTAATATTTGTGTTTCGTAGGTCGAAGGCCATTAAATCAACATGGGAACAGAAATCGAGGCTAAAGTAACGAGATTTTATGATCCAGCCATCTTCCATGAGCGAAAGAAAATTTTGGCGAAAAATGATTCTACGCGCCCGCGTAGGACTCTCCACGCACCCGCGTGGCTATATCCAGTAGAGAACCCCACGCACCCGCGCAGGACACCCCACGCACCCGCGTGTCCACCTTCAGTTAGAGCAAGCCACGCACCCGCGTGAGTTACCTTACGCACCCGCGTGGAGGTTGAGTTAGCTTGGTCCAATCAAAGCGTCTACGCGCCCGCGTAGGAAAGCCCACGCACCCGCGTGGCCATGTCCAGGCATAACAAGCCACACACCCGCGTGACTTACCCTACGCACCCGCGTGCGAGGCCCAACCCACTAGAATTCTTTTTAAAAACCCTAGCTCGCAGCAGAATCGATGGGAGGCGATACTGAACGATTTTGGACGAATTTTGGGGCGATTTTGCTTACGTTTTTCATCGTTTTTCAAGTAGTTAATCATAGCTTAGCCTAGGGTTTCGATTTTCTCAAGTTTTCAAGCATTCGGTTTAAGTTTTGGAGTTTAATTTCACACGGATAGCTATGAATTTGGTACACTCGTTCTTAAACTTTCTGATTTCATAATGGTTTTTATTTATTTGAGTTTAATTTTGGTTTTTAGTATGATTAGTGAGTAGTTTTCTTGTTCACCCACATGGGATGATGAATTCTATGTATTAATTGGCATGGTTTTGGATTGATTGACGGTTTATGGTTTATATTTACTAGATTTTCGATGTTCTTCATATATTTTTGTTAAAAATCAGGTTTTTATCAATCGTTTAGCATTGTTTTGCGAAAATAATTGTTGGTTGAATCTGCGTTTTTAATAAAAATTGATACTTTGGATGAAAAATTGATAATTGATTATATTTTCTAGGCATTGTATTGCGATAATGATTTTGTGATGAATTATTGATCTAGATCTTTGCGTGTTTCTTAGTTTTTAGGCATTGTGTTGCGATAATAAAACTAATAATCCGTAAAGCTTGATTTCCAAATAAATAAAGTTGGTTGGTTGAATTCTCGGTATTAATCGATAGTTTTTAGCATCTTTTTGCGATAATAAGATTGTTGGTTAATATTGGAATCCAGTTTAATTGACTTTATTGTTTTCACGTGTTTTGTCATGATTTAATCTTTATTTGGAGAAATCTAATATTCGGTAAATTAATCCATAATCCGGGCTTAAGTGAATATTTATAATTGGTTATTAACCGGTTTATCTTTAATCGATCAATCCAGACCGCCGCCAATTAATTATAGTTTTCTAATTCCAAGTGGGTGACGTTTTCGTAATATAAGAGTTTCGTAAAATTTATCATCGTTCTTTACTCGCTTAAGTTAGTTTGATTTGATTTTGCTTTAATTAGTTTAGTTCATATAATTTAGTTGTCATTACTTGCTTGCTTTAGTTGTTTACTTTAATTCGTGTTTGCTAGAATTGATTTTTTTTATTTAATTTGAAAAATCCAAAAATATTAGTTTAACTTTTAATTCTTGTGTTACTTAGTTTGCTACAGTTATTGTGTTAGTTAATTTTAATTATTGTCTTTAGTTGATAATTTCCTCAAAACGTCTAAAATAGCTAAATATTGGTTTAGGTTGTAGTATTTGAGTCTCCGATCTTTATTCCGTTCCCTGAGTTCGATAAATCCTGGGTGATTTTTGAAGATATATTACACACGATTGGTACACTGCCAGTTGTGTAATTTATACTTTGGGTTCATTTAGACATTAAAACCTGAGGTGTGTTTTGCACGCGTCAAGAGGCCAAGAAGGGGTGGGATGATTCGGGACGGAGTGGGTGGGGTGGTGAGCGTGTCAAGCCAGCTAATGTTGCAATCCCGATTCCCCTTTGGTATGAGTACTTCATTCGGTGTATATATAAACACACACACACACACACAATGGAAAACCAACATGCATCGAAAAACCTTGGAAAACCTCCTTGCACCACCATAAATGCATCACAATTCTCCGCGTAATGCATCAAATCCTCGCGTGATGCATCGACTTTCTGCTTGATTCATCATTTGATCCGATGATTATAAAGTGGTTACCGGGTTTTTCCGATGCATATAGATTTTTTTATTGAACTCACCCTTATATATATATTCTTATAATATCATACTAGTTATGATATTTGTAACTTCAAAAATTTAAATATGAGTTCCAATATTCTCCGTTTTATATTAACTTCACAAGTTTTAACGTATACAGTTAGTATGATATTAGGATGTCTATAATATTTTTAAGTTATATAGAGATACAATTTATAAATTTGTGAAATTAGTTTTGAAAGTTAAGAATTTGAGAATGATTATGAAGTTCTTACGTATTAACTTCTTTTGAAATAATCGTTCTTAGATAATTACTAATACTTTCCATATATGTTACCGTATTGTAGAGGTAGGTATATAATTTAA
Source organism: Centrapalus pauciflorus (assembly GCA_020465985.1). Taxonomy (NCBI): domain Eukaryota; kingdom Viridiplantae; phylum Streptophyta; class Magnoliopsida; order Asterales; family Asteraceae; genus Centrapalus; species Centrapalus pauciflorus. The sequence goes on from JAANYP010005597.1 coordinate 162,576, forward strand.
CCAAATCCATTTGGTCCCAAAACATTAAAAAGAGTAAATTTAATCCAAATTAAATTAAAAAAAAAACATTTTTATATTAATTTACTAGTTTAATGATCCATGTATTACATGGTATTTTTAATAAATAAATAATTTATAAAAGTATATAAAAACTTTAAATATTATTATAAATATAAGAGTTAATTGCATAGATGGTCCTTTAACTATCCTCAAATTGCAGTTATCGTCCTTTTTTCGAAAACGTTGCAATTTGGGTGCTTTATGTACCGAAAAGTTGCAATTAAGGTCCTTTCTAACAGAATGTGCCGTTAAGTCAATGGCATTTTCGTCTTTTTAGGTATAAAGGACCTTTTTTGCAATTTTTTTTTACTTTTTGCATTATTACTATTATTATTATTATTAATAATAATAAATGAAAATAAACCAAAACAAAAACCCAGGTGATTAGGAATCTTAAATTTAATAAGGATGAAAGCATCTCAAAAGTTTAGGGGTTTTACTTTTTAGGGAGTAATGAAGAAGATGGACACATCTCACACAGGATAAATTTTGTCCAACGATGCTTTTCTTTAGCCGTCAATCGATGAATGGAAGCAGAAGAGCAATGAAGAAGATGGACACAACAGAGAGCGTCGCCAAGAAGATGCATCTATGCAATTAACTCTTATTATTATTATTATTTTTCAGATTGATTACTTTTACAAACAAGGCCAGGATGAACCTAAACTGTGCTTTCCTCGATCCAGTTGAACCTAATCACGAGTAATCGTTGTCTTTTAAAGATCTAGGTTTTAAGATCTTGATTTGGGGTTTTATTCATGAAGATGGAAGATCTGGGTTTTGAGATCTTGATTTGGGGTTTATTCGTGAAGCTTCGTATCGATCTTGATCTTTCCACCCTTTCCCTTTCCTTAACGATCTCCACCGGCCACCTCCCTCCTCCCTCTCTCTGCCAGTTTAAGTAAAGGAGCATCACGAGATGGAGAAGGAGCACCAGTTGTGAGATAAAGATGGAGATAGAGGAGCTTCAATATTGGTGTAGGAGGTGGTTGATGATGTCTGGTGAAGAGCTTAATTAGATGGTGGTGAGGGTCTTTCGGTAGAGATGAAGATGAAGATGAAGATGTAGGAGCTTTGATGGTGGAGGAGATGGAGAATTAGAGTTAGAGTTTTGTTTTGTTTCGATGGTGGAGGAGATGATGTCTGGAGAAGAAGGAGGCATGGATAAAGAGACATGGAGAATTAGAGTTTTGTTTTGATAATTAGGTTTAATGATATTAGGTTTTGTTTCGATGGTGGAGGAGATCTGCATCTTTTGAATTGAATATTAGGTTTAATAATAATAATAATAATAATAATAATAATAATAATAATAATAATAATAGTAATAATGCAAAAAATAAGAAAAAATTGCAAAAAAGGTCCTTTATACTTAAAAAGACGAAAATGCCATTGACTTAACGGCACCACTTAACGGATTCTGTTAGAAAGGACCTTAATTGCAACTTTTCGGTACATAAAGCACCCAAATTGCAACGTTTCCGAAAAAAGGACGATAACTGCAATTTGGGGATAGTTAAAGGACCATCTATGCAATTAACTCTAAATATAATAAAAAGAATGATAAGACATTAATGTTAAATGATATTCATAAAATTTTGAAATTATATAAACTATGAAATTAAAAGTCATGGTATAAAATAAATAGACCAACTATGTGCGAAATTATAATTTGAATTGCATTTTATAATAATTTTAATATATAACTATGATTAAAATTTTATATTGAAAGTCACTGTTTAATTTTAATTTAGGATAACATTTAAATTTCAATATGATACTTTTTAAAATTTTATATTAGTTAGTAAAATTTTGATCAAAATTATAAAAGTTGAGTAGAAAATCTAAATTTTATTTTTTGTCATTATTTATTTGAACATTAATTATTTAGAAAACTAATTGATTTATTTATAGAAAAAATGCGGGAAATTAAAGATGAAGTTTAACGAGAGAACGCCACGTGGCATAAAATGTTCTCATTTATTAATATGCATAGATAGATAGATTAGACTTCTTAAACAAATTGTTCAAGAAATGATGTATTAACCCCTATTCCTTTGTATGTTTTTGTCCTTTCAAGAGTCTAAAGCCTACGACTTGAAATCAAAGTCAATATATTGATGCATTTAATTCACTTTTTAAACATATAAATATGCTTCCAAATCTAGCAAGTGAACATATATATTCTTTCCATATTTGGCATATATGTCATAACTATTATCAATTATTATTTTTTCTTAAAAAATACAAAAAAGCCAACTTTAAGAGGAAATTCTTGGTTGACCTCTCACATTCATGTTGTCTATAAATAGCAAGTCCCGTCAAATGCATAGTTATGAATAAAGAAAGAAACACGAGAATAGGAAGAGAGTTCTTACATGAAAAGATGAGTGGTATTGTTTAATAGCCAAGGATGACTTGCGAGATCATGATTCAAAGTGGTTAATTAAGCATTAATACTTCATCTACCTTCGGCAAGTCACTCCTTGACTAATTTGACAAACTCCTCTTTTTCATGTTAGAAGATCTCTTCTTTTTAAATATCTTTTCAAGTTTTGATGAATTTGTTTATGAATTCACTTGTTACGGGTACAGTCATATATATGTAACATGCAAAGGCGGACCCAAAGGTAATGGTAAGAGTCAAGTCACCCTGTTAAAATTCGATGGTGATTTGTTATATAATACAAATTTTTCATAACTCTTAAATTTCACCACAATTATATGTATGTGACCCTTAAAATATATGGGTGTTGTTTCTTTTAAGATGTTAAATCGATGAACTAAAACAACATTTGAAATTAAGTGACTTTTAATTTTAATTCAGACTACTCTCTCCATTTTAAATTAGAGGATTAAACCTCTTAAGTCCGAATTTAAACAAACAATTTAAAGCTAGTTTAGATCTGAAATCCAAATTTCAGACCTTTTTCAGATGCTCTTAATTGCAAACAAGCACACCATTGTCTTTTGCAAGCTGCTCTTACGGAATATATTTTTGGATTCGACATTGATGTACATATTAATTGCTATTGAGTTATATTACATCTTTATACGTAAACATCTTGATGATATACAGTTTCCGTGATTTTAATATATATTAATTGGAGATATGAAATCTAAAATGGAGTTTTAATGATCAAATCCGGACACATGTATGTTAACTTTGGGTTACGTCATTTACCCTCTTCATGTTAGCTGTAAGACTTGTTGATAGCTTTCGAAAGGATGAGTTACCTTTTTGTTTTGAATGATATGTATGTTGGCAATGCCAATAAGTTCATCGTACGTAAGTCAAATTATTGGAGTATCCAATATTGTTTAGGACTTTAGGCAACCATTTATGTCAAAATTAAAACGTCTATTTTACTGTTAGAATATAAAATTTATGTTTATTTCCCGTTAATTATCCATTGATAAATGGTCATGTTACTTTATCCAGTCACCAACAATTTTGGATATATATGCCGTTGATTTAACTAATTACAACTACTAGGATAACGTATTATTTTGTCAAAAAATGGGATTATCGAATAAACTTATTCATGCATTGTGGCAATTATCAAATACATATTTCGATAAATAAACTAATAAAATAAAAATAAGAAAGTAGTATTATTATATACAGATTATATATTTATATATTACATGGGTTTGAATTACTTAAAAATATAATTATTCATAAAATACGAATATCATAATAATTAATTACTTCATAAATTAACAAGTGAATGGTTAGGTACATGAAGATATTTGTTTTTCTTTTTACAGACGTACAATATGAAAATTTGAGTAAACATATATTAGTGGATTATTCTATTATTAATTATTTAGACAAATAATGATTGTATGTGTGTATATTGATGATAATCACAAATGTTAGTGTTTTAATTTCTTATCTATATTTTATGGATCAAAAGAGTAAGTGTCTGTTGGTTTTGTTTCAATAAAATTGTTGTCTTAAAAAAAACAATTATGTTAATAAAATATAAAATTAGATGTTACTTAGAGGATGTTTGAATTTGGGTTTGGAAAAATTTGCTGTAGCGTTTTGGAAACTAATAATCAAATAATAGCTGTAACAAAAAGTGCTGTCAGAAATGTAGTATTTGGTTTAACTTCTGTTGTTTGCTATCCTAATTATCAAATAATCAGTTTTTAAAGTGTTTGGATTTGTGTTTTAACTTGTAAAATGACCAAATAATCAATTATTAAGCAAATAAATTACATTTTTAAACTTATGAAAAAATGTGGTAGGATTAACTCTAAACACAAATAATCACTTATTAACGTATGCAATCCAAACACTTTAAACCAAATATTTACGTTTTGTAACGTAATAAGCTAATAATCACGTTTATAACGCAAAACCAAACACCCTCTTATGTTATATCCGCCATAAAACGCTGATCCCAACTGAATTCATTTGGAAGTTGGAACAAAGCGTAGTGCTATTATTTGTTAAAAGTTAATTATTATAATTCAAAAAAAAAATGATTTATTTTTATATATATAATTTTTGGTTTAAGGTAAGATTATGGTAATTACGTTATATATGTATATTATATAAGGTCATGATGTCTATGAATAATATATATACATCTATCCAAGATAAGAAAATCGTTTATATCCATTCAAATTAAAGATTGTTCTTCATTTTTCCTTTCCAACTTTAATCATAAACATTAGCATATATAGTTACAAACTCATTGATCACCTAAATCCTGAATATTAAATTTCTAGCAATGCAGAACAGGGTCGTCTCATGGATTTCAAAGGCATTGTGTTTGTGATTACAACATAATTTCTTAAATATTTTAAATAGTCTATTTGTCATTTTGAGACTCAATTTTAATAGATAAAGTGGAGGTCATATATAACAAAAAAAAACTGGTGAGAAATTAAAATAAATAATACGAATCAAAATGAATTTGACTTGAATTCAATTTTAATGCACCAATGCACAACGTACACATGTCAAATAAAAAAAAGTTATTGGTCTAAATTTAGATCTTTATTATAACCGTGAAGTCCTATGAAATTGGGGGGCCTGTGCAGTTGAGCTCCCGCACACCCTAAAAGCCGCCCCTGATGCAGAAGACATCTCCACGATGAATTGTAATTACAACGAATACGTACTTTCGTACAGTTGCTAAATACATCATGGTATGTACATACTTGATCGAAGATACACGTAGATACATAAATACAACTTTGAAAAGATAAAATGTGAAAGAAAAAAAAAGATAGGAAGATCGAGAAAGTTAACATGAGAAAGAAGACATCTTGAATTTTTACACAACTTGAAGAGGATATTATGGTACTTGCTATACGTACGCTTGTCTTACTTTATTGATTCGTAAATATACGCAACTTTTTTTTCTACAAACATGTCGATCAAATCGAATTTTATTTTTAAATATTTTTTATGCAAAGAAAAAGTTTTTACTCTAATAATTGTAAAGATTTCATTATTAATATATCTCTTGTAATCATTTTAGTATACCAATTAAAGAATTCAAAATTCAAATTTAGATTTGATTTCAATATCTTTCAAAACTCGCATTAGCCGACCATTATTTGAATTTGTCAAAAATTTCAATTTAAAAAACCTAAAGCAATGTTGTTAAGATCAAGATATTACATAGAATCATTTTGGTATTCATAAGATCGGATCCTAAGATTTTACCAAAAATTCATTTGTTTTTCCCCTAGGTACTATGACTTATATTTTATAACACAAACTAACTAGTCTATAAACCCATGTAAAACATGGGTATAAATGTAAAAAATTAATTTTATTAAATTTGTAGGATAAAATTTTATAAATATTTTATAAAATTTATAATATTTACTTATAAAATATAATAATCTTAAATATAAATATAAATTGAAATTGAAATTAAAATTTGAGTTTTATATTATATAAAATTTAGTTTAGGTTTAGATTTGATTAGATTTCATTTAAACTAGTTTTGATGTGGATTGATTTAAAAAATATAGATTACAAATGGCGGTAAGAGGTGATGTCACATGACAATAACAGATGACGACACATGAAAGAATAATTACTTTTTTAATAGTATTTATAGATTATATAACACTTTTCATTAAAGATTTTAACTATTAATTGAGAAATATAATGCATTTGTGACCGATCTTACGATCCTAACAACAATTTTATGATCATATAAACGATCTTAGGGGATTTTAAGGAGAATCAACTAAAATGTGACATTAGATCGGTAACCGACCTTACAATCCTAACAACGATCTTACATCCGATCCCATGTCTTTACGATCTTACATCGAGACTGATCGATTGTATATATGAAATATTTCTATATATACATTTTAATAAACAATTACTTATTAAATATACTCATACAATACATTTGACTTGTTATTATCTATCTTAAGGACATCCTTTAATTTGTAAAACAATCTTATATATTCTTACGAATTTGAAGAAGTTGGGAACATCTATAATTGACATATCAACGTTTGACTTATGATTTGGCATCTCCATTTTCACCCCTTGAGACGATTCTTCTTTGGATTGATGCTTAATTCTTTCAACTCCTTGTAAACTGAAAAGTCAAGATGCCATTTCTTATTGATCTTAAAGATGTCAATTTCTAACAAGATATATATGATTATTCAACCTGACATGAACACCGAGTAATATACCGATACGAATGAAAATAAATCAAAAACGGATTGGCGTGAAATTTATATGGTCTGTTTGGGTCAATTTACCACGTACCCTATTTCAACATGTTAACCTGCTTATACTTGATCAAATAAATATCTGAAATAAAAAACTCCTTTAAGTAGCTTACTGCCTTGTTGGTTTACTTTTTTATGACAAGTTTGTCAAAATCAGGATATTGTCTAGAATCATTTTTGTTTTTGTAAAATCAGATCATTGGATATTGGAATCCTAAGATCTTATCAAACAATCACTAATTTTTTCCTACTGGGTACTATAATTTGTATTTTTATATTGTAAATTAATTATATGATATTATCTCCAGTCTCATGCTACTTACAATTTTAATACGTATCAAATCAATTCTGAAAGTTAGGATCGAAAGATCCTACGATCAGGTTTGTGATCTTAATATCATGCTTCTCAGTGATCATAAATTTATTGTTATTATTATTATTATTATCATACATTTATTAATTTTGAAGTATTAAGTTTCTGCATTCTGAAATTGAAATTGTATTCAAAACTTGTGTAAAATGACTGTAAACAATTTCAAATTGAAAAGCTAGTAGAAAATAGATTAGTTAAAACCTATATGTACCTCAAGATTTTCATAAATATTATATTCTGTTAATAAATAAGAAAAACATACTTTTTATTTATAGCAATATTAATTATCATTACATGATATTTTTATATAATCTTAATTAATAGAGGTTTTAATTAAGAGATTTTTATGTAAAAAACCATGAACTCATCTTCTTTTTCTATTAAGTCTCAACCATTTTGCCTTATAAATCATCCATCCAATTAGAAAATCATTAAAACAATGTATGCATAAATTTTTTTGACATTTAACCGGTTGTAACAGGATAACAGTCCCATGTGACATATACGTAATACGAAATAACCTATCAGAAGTCATTTTGTATCATCTATATTAAACTACGTGTTTTTTTGTTTAACATAGATGTATGTAATACTTTTATCCTGTTACAACTAGTTAAATGTCAAAATTTTTATAAAAAAGTGAATAAAGGCTATTATCAGTAGATGATAATGTGGTGTTGTTGTTATTATTATTTTATTGGAGAAAAAGATCTAAGGAAAGCATTCGTGTTGGAAAAAAGTTCCAAGTGGAGGGTGTCTCAATCAAAACAAAAGCCTTAAAAGTTGGACTTAAATGTAACTTTTTTTTATTTAGGAAGGGTGAATTTTAAATAATCCTAGTGCCTTTAGTGTCAAGCCCGACCAGGTATGGAGGGCGAACTGGGTTTCGGCCTAGGGCAACAAAACTTGATGGGGCATCAAATTCTTATAGTCCATTATATGGTACTAGGTCCATTTGCAAGAAAAAAAATACTCATCTTTGATAGTTTGATACGTATTGAACAGGTGAAGGAAGAGCAGGAAGCAGACGTAACTAGGTTTCCTCCATCTTTTTTCATTTCTGCCCTAGGTATTTTTCATTGAGTTCTACTGAAGACTAAGGGTGTGTTTGATAGCTCTTGTCAGACTTATTCGGTAAGAAGTTTAGAACATAAGTGCGTTTGATTGCGATGAAAGTGAGAAGTAAAAACCTCTTTCTACCCCACTGCTTTGTTTTGCAAATCAGTCTAGGCATACAATGTAAATTACATGTGTAAGGGCTTAATACATCTTTCCTTTAGTAAGTGGAATAGTGGGCAGTTTTGTGTGGTTACTTTGAAATTGGGACAATACATGTATACAGATAAGTCTTTTTATAACCAATACATGTATACGGTTGATGTGCTTTAAAAGTAGTGGCGGTGTAAATATACATTTATACTCTTAAAGTTGTTACCCTCATACTCTTTATGAAATTTTTGGAAAGGGTATTATTGTAATAATCTAATTCTAGCTTTTTCAACAGTTTACAATAAAATCCATCATAGGTCCGAAGGTTCAGTTATCTCTCTTAAAAAACCCCGATGCCCGACGAGAATCCCCGAAACTCGATGGTGTCAGGGATGGGAACGAGAAGTCAATACCTGACGAGGATGGGGGCTGGGACGGAAAATGAAATCCCCGGTCATACTCGTCCTGTTGCCATGCCTAGATCCCATGGGTTAACACATAGAATCATTGTGTGTGCTTTTACCATAAATAATTCGATCCGTTTGAACCAGTCTTGGTCCATTTACATGATTTTAGACCAAATTTGTTGCCACATCTATCCTGTTTTTAGTTATAATCGTCTTATTTTGAAGAGTCAAATACCATGGTTTGAAATAAAAGATATCACAATAGTGTATTTGCCTTGTATAAAAGTTGAAACAAAAGTAGAATAGCATCATTGTATGCACTTTATTCTCTTTCAATTAAATGGTGCATAAAATATGCTTCCAAATCTAGCAAGTGAACATCTATATTCTTTCTATATTTGGCATATGTGTCACAAATATAATTTAATAATCTTATAAAATTAAATAAAAAAACAAGTACAGGAGGCAAATTCAAGGTTGACCCCCCTCACATACGCGTTCATTAACAAATCTGCATATCAAATGCATAAATATGAATAAAGAAAATGATATGAGAACCGAAAGAGAGATTAAAAAAAACAAATGAACCCAACTTAATATCTTAATTAATTAAAAATAACATTTAATTTAAGTCAACCTATAACGAAGTTTTAATTCAATAAATATTTAATGTATATTATGTTAAATTTGTATATATTATTATTAAGTTATATAAAAAAAATTAGGTTTTATTAATTATATATTTTATATATTCGTAGTTTAATTTCTTAAATTTGATATTTATTTTAATTAGTTAAATTGTAATTTATTAAATATAATACTAATTTAATTGATTTAAATATTTTATTAAAATGTATTAAAAAATTATTATATATTATATTTAAGTAGTTCGTACGAACAAAATTTAATTAATTAATTAATTGTTAAAATAATATAACTAATTAAATTGAAAACTTATTTATAAATATTAAGTTGATTTTGATATATTATTTGAATATTAACATAACCTAACTAATTTTAATTTTAGTTTTTAGACTGAAATACATTTCTTAGATCTAAAACATAATTTCGTAAGTTTTAACGTCTTAAATCTGAAATGTAATAAAAAGTTTATTTTTGTTAAAAAGTTCTATTTATATCTTAATGTTAACAAACTAACTAAAATCATTCGATATTTTAATTTTATATTTCAAACGAATTAAGATATAAATTAAGTAAAGAAACATAATCTACTTTCGCCCACGAATCATATAAGCTACAACGAAATGGTTATTGTATCATGTTGATGAGACGATTTTTTTTCTTCTTCTTATTGTTAGTAAATAAAACGGTTTATGTTTAAAAAATATTTCATATTATTATTAACTTGGTCCTTCTATCATTTTTTTAAAATTTTAATTTAAGTACTATTTTATCATATTTATTTTAGTCCCTCTATTTAGGATGAATGAACCAAATTAATAAAACATAGTGCGTTTAGTTAATGAAAACTGATCATTTTTCAATTTTAGTTTTTTTATTTATAGTTTAAAAAAACAAGAGTTTCTGTAAAAAGTGAAAACTTGTGTAGATGATGAAGTTTAGTTTTAAGAAAATAAGATGTGTAATTATAAAATACGAAAAATAGGATAGGTGATAGAAAAGTAAGAGAGAGGAAAATAGTATTATAAAGAAATATATGATAGGTAATTGAAAAGTAAAAGACAGAAATTATGAAAAGTGATATTTTAAAATGTGAAATTAAAATTTAAGAAATTGTTGTTAAGTAAACAAGTTTTCATTTTTTTTAAAAAGTAAAATGAAAATTTTTGAAAATTTTCATTAACCAAGTGCAAACTAAAAATATATATAATGGTTTTTAATGACTTATAAACAACATTGATGTTGTGTAAGGTGTCACTAACCATGTCTCAAATGAACAACGTATTTGTATGCATTGTTAAACTTGTCTTTAACAAGCTTCCTCTTTTTTTTTTTTCTTTTTTTCTTTTTTTTTTGTTTGTTATTTATGAATTTGGAGAACTTGGAAACATCTATAATGAACATATCAAGAATGAAGTTTGAACATTCGATTTGGCATCTCCGCTCACACAATTTCTATTTTTTTTATGCAAATTTCATGGTTTCTTTCCTTCATTCATGTTCATGAGTTGATGAATATCAAATACGTGTTGAAAAACTCGATCCAGTTGACAAAGTTCGAATCTTTAGCCTTTATAGGGAAATAATTGTATCACTATTTGAGTTTCTAATTGAGGTACGCTTTTCGAATCAAGCATGGTCCAGAAATGGCACTAAAAGGTGATAGAAATAGAAACAATATATTCTATCTTTAAGATTGAGATGCTAATTGTGGTTGTATATGATTGATGCATGGTCCAAGATTGTATCATCATTCCCTATAAAATGCTGGTTTTAGGACGCGAACGAAATGATCATTAGGAATGGGAGAATACGATTGTTAAGAGGAAGGGGCGTTCTTACATGAAGGGTCAGAGCGTTTTGTTTGGTAGCCAAGGATGACTTGCCAGCTCCATTACAAGAGATCTCTGTGTTTTTAGAGTTTGGAACTTTGGGTTGCTTTCTGGCAATCATCCTAGCTATCTTGACAAGCTCTTCTCTTTCATGCTAGATCTTCTCTTCTTCCCTCGGTTCATCTCATCATGGATATTGTTTCGAAAAAGATGATATATTTGATCTATATTTGTTTTAGTAGACTAATAATGAAGATTTGAATATAAATAAAAGCTAAGAACTTGTGTATTTCAATAATAACTTTTGATTTCATCTTTTTATACATAACTAGCTTTGAGTGAGTGAGATTATATATGTTTACTTACATGACATATCTATCTATATATGTATCTTAATTTGTACATTTAAGAGTCATTCCTTAAATTATTATAATTTATTCTCATGTTTTATATATTGAACAAGCATCTCTATGCTTAATTAAAGTATTGTTTGTCACTCTTCATACACACAAAACACTCTAATGTATATTGGGTAAAATGTTATGTTTTCTCAAAAATATATTAATATGTGTCGATCCCAATAATGCAATTGTTAGTGCAACTCGAAATTAATATAGAGACTCGTTAGTGCTGCCATTGATGTAGGTTGTTCTTGAGACAGAACCATAACACTATGTGTTTTTTCTTTTGATATTATATAAATATATTACAGATAAAGTAGAAAGAAAATTTGCACACGTAATCATGAGACCGCAAGAGATAGAATCCTGACATAGCAAACACTCGTCGTCTTAACATCTCTCCCTTATTGGTTATTCTGCTCTCTCACCATCGATCTACTATTTATGTTTGTTTCCTCTTATCGTCGTTCTTTGCTCTTGGTTACAGTGGTGGTTTTGATGAAGTTTCTTAGTCATCACGGTGGTTGTCATAGTGGTAGTTCTTAGCAATGAGAGGTTGTTAGCGAGAATTTCTTAGACTGAGAAGTAGAGAGTCTGTATTTTAAAATTTATTTATTATTTAATTTTGTTAAAAAAAATTGTTACCTATAATTATCATATTCATAGGGGGTAAACTTGTTATTTTTAAAAAATAATTGGTCAAATGACAAAGACCATGACAAATAGCCAACTAGCCAAGGGATGGAATTTGTAATTTATTGCGATAAATGATGGGATCTATACCACAAATTCCTCCACTTTCTTGCCAATAAGTCTTTGACTTAGCGGTATCAATGTGTTGTCCCAACCAAAAGGTTGTGGGTTCAAGTCTCTCACTTGAAACATAGGTGATAGTGTAGGACAATTAGGTGGTACTATAGACAGTTCCCTACTTTCTTATCTCTCTCCCAATAAAACACCAAACGTCATCATAAATCATCAACTTCAACATGAGTGTGTCGTTGATCCACCTCCCACCGACATCGTTCCCTCACCCACAGCTACGACACCTCGACCTCCTACATATGTGAATAATCCATGTTGCGATCAAATATTCGAAAGAAAATAAAAATAAAATCAAATTTTGAAACTCAAATTGTAGACCAAATAGTCCTAGCTTGGTGTGCTGATCAAAATTAAGAATCCGAACCCAGATGGAATGAGAAATCAAAGTCTCACGGAAACAGTAGTTTAGAATCTGATTTTGGATTAATCCAAACGATTTTAGATCTGAATCTGTGTCTGTGTGATTTCGATGGAGACCATCACCAGACTTTTTATGGTTTTGATTGTGGGTTTTGTGATTTCGTTAGAAACCCTGTCACTTTGTAATTTGTTTCAATATAACTATTTTAATACATTATAAAATTAAAATAATTGTAGAATTCGTAAATAAATTGTATAAATTTTAAAATATTATGAAAGATATGTGATTCAATATTAATTTTAAATACTATAGATTATATCGATGTCATGAATGAAAAAGCATAGTAAAATTCATATCTTTATTTATAATTATAAACAACACATAATTGAGATACAATAAATTATTAGCTTTAGTAATAAATTAATATCAACCATTCGAAATCAAAATTTTTTATTTATTAGTCATTGAAAAAAGTATCTATTAACCAAATGTTGTTAACAAAATTCCTAAAATATAGTACTATAATTAAATGAAATTAATTATTTAAATAAAAAATTGTAAATTACACGTGTCAAACGAAGGCTACGCCAATTGGTAATCAAGTTATGTGTCAAGTGTCAATATATTTACTATTATGAGTTCTACATCTTTATTTATTTATTGTAAGGAAATTAATTTTGGGTTTGATTTGGATTAATGCATATCCTTCTCCTGTTTTTAATCTCAAGTTTTCTAATTTTAGATATAGTAGTTTTTTTAATGATTTTGTGGTGACGACCATTATATTCATGGTGGTTAATGGTGGTGGTAACGATTGGGCTCGGCTGGTACAATGGGTGGCGATGGTAGAGTGGAAGAACATCACAATGGTGGTGATGAAGAACATCCTAGCTAGAACCCTTTAATAAAAGTTTGACTACATCAAAATTGTAAAGTGAACATGGTAAAATCGTCATTTTATAAGTGTTAATATAAATGTTGTTAAGTTTAACGGAATCAGGACGGTTTATACAGGTAAACAGTGTTTTAAGGATTTTTTTTTTTTTTTTGTAATTTAAGAAGTTGACCGTTCATTTTTGTTTTTTCATGCAAACTATAAGGATCATTTTTGTAATTTTTCAAAGATTTATAATTGATCTTTGATGTTTTCATTGTTGGTTTTCATTTTTGATGCATCTTTGTCATTAGAATATTACTAGAACCTTACCAGAAAAATAAATTCAGAACAAAAATCAAATTAGATTGTTTCCGATCCAATTCAACATTAGAAAGAAACACAAAATTAATCGATTCAACATGAAAATACACATCAACTTAAATAGAAACCTTGATCTAAAAAGATCTTATATGAAGTAGTATACCAGTTCTGAAACTTCAGTTGAACATATATATAGATTAAACAAAATCTTTCAGTCAAACATAGATCCAACTATAGAACTATAGAAGATGAAATCGCCTGTAGAACGACAAAATCGAGCAAACTATGACTGTAGAACTAATTCTGAAATCCTTTGTTTAACTAAAATCACATGTAAAACCTAAGAATTATGGTGGTCAAATGTCGATCTCACGATCTTCTCTTTGATCTGCTCATGCTCTCTTCGATGGTGGCACATAGTGATTGCGACGAAACACATTGTGGTGTTGTTCTCGTCGATTCGATAATGGTTGTAAGTTGGTGATGTGCAAAGAGACATAGGAAATAGAGAGAGAAAAAAAGAGAAAAGGAAAGATATATAGATATATTATGCACCAGTAGAAAGTTAGAGTATTCTTATTAATAATAAAAAAAATATTTTCTGATAAATAACAATGTTTTTAATTTTATGCACCAGAATGTATTTTCTGATAAATAACAATGTTTTTAATTTTGTGAAGAAATTGAAAATAAAATATTTTCTTTGACCAAAGGCATTAGTTTTTCAAAAAGGAAAAAAACTTTATCCTCTTTAATTTACATGTTTTAATAGTACAATTTCGTTTTAATATTCTTAGATATATATGCTTGCACATCTAGCACGTGAAAATATTCTTTCATAATTTGTAAGGTTAAAATAAATTAGATATTATTAACAAAAAAAAAAAAAAGAAATAACAAGTACAACTGATATGATAATGAAATTTTCGTATTCACGTCGCTTATAAATAGGAAGTGTCAAGTTTCAACGAAAAATAAAATAAGTAATTTTGAAGTCAGAAATCAAGATCAATTAAATATGAGAAGAGAGTTCTTACATGAAGAGACTAGTCTTGTTTGGTAAGCCGGGGATGATTTGCCAAATCATGTCTCAAGGGTTTTATTTGTGTCTTGAAATGATTCCGATAACTGCAAATCATTCTCGGCTGAATTGACAGACTCTTCTATTTCATGTTAGAATTTTTCTTCTAAAAAGGTTTATTGATCCGTAAAATGATGTTACTATAATTGTTCATCGAGAGTAACCTATATATGCTCATGCATCATTTTATAAGGTCTTTTTCCTTTCATCTATTTTTTGGTTTCATTCAAATGTCTTTGCATCACACTTGGTTGTGTAAAGTTAGTTTTTGCATTGGTTTTTTGATACATCTTTGACCATTATATGTGAGTTATTCGTCAAAGGAAACTTTTTTTTTTTTTTTTGTATTTTTATCATTATTAGCAATATATTTTAAAATTTAATAATAATAATAAGCCTCTATCGGTCTATGTGGTGCTACGATAAGGTCATATAAGATTGGCTATTATTTGATTCTGTTCTTGGTCTAATCTTATCTGGGGTGTAGCAGTAATGATCACATATCTATCAAAGTTGTTGCAGTTTGCTGTTAGTTTTTTTTTGCTATTGTTCGATGGTGCTATTTTGCTTCTTGTTGTGTTTTTGTTGCTGCTTCGATGCTAAGAGTATGGCTTGGTGTTGCAGGTCGTGTTAATTGCTAGGTGAATGCCTTGTTGCTGTCCTTCGAGTGCTCTCTTTCATTCTATTTTGTGTCGGGTCTTATGGAGTGTAAATTTATGCATTTGTCTTGCAGTATATTTCGTGTTTTTTTTTTCTAAATACGTGTTGCATTGGAAAATAAAGTAACAATATTTTGTTATATTACTAGATAATAATAATACTTGTTAACATGATAACTATAAACTACTATCATTATTGCTCATAAAAAGTTAAGGTTACTTTTGATAATATTTCGAAACAATTTAATTTTTTTTCTTTGCTTTTCTGTTTAGTTTCTTTATTGATGTTTTTCATTTACATTTTTTTATCTTAAGTTTTGTCTTTAGTTTTCTTTTATCAAATATAATTCTCTTTTTTGCTTTATCAAAATATAACTTACTGAAAATGATATACATACAAATTATATTAAGAGCCGTTACAGAAATGATCGTTGCTGAATAAAAGGTTCCAGACCTAATATTTAAGAGTTTCTTTTTTGAATTTTTCATAAGAGTATGTTCCAAGTTTTATGTTTCTAGTTGTTTCCTAAGGTTATATATAGCCATGATTTCTTGAATAACAATTACGATCATTTATACTTTTGTTTCACTCAAATATTTTTTGATACAATAAATTAGTTATTAACTATTAATAAATTCCAAATTGTTTCATGTGTTTTATTCAAATTCAGAATTTAAGATTTTGTTCATGTGTTCATTAAGCAAATTATGTTACTTAAAAAATAATGGCACTGTAATAAATTGGCTATTTCTAGATGCCAATTAAATTGTTTTTGGGCGCTTATATGTGATTATGTATTACTCTTCTATTTTTGGTTTGAAGTATTTGAACGATTCATTTAGGATTTGGATTTTGAAATACTTTATTGTCATGTTTGGTTAAAAAAATTAAAAGAAAAGAATTTAGCTCATTTAGAATTTCATAATGTTGTCCAACTCTCCACCTTTTATAATCCATCTATCTTTCTAAATATTTCAAAATCCTCTTTAGAATCCATCATTTTAAATTCATGTTTTCCAAGCGAAACCTATGTTTAGTTTTATATACAATTGTTCAATGCGTGTTATTAAAAATGCAGTGGCGTAGCCAGGATCTGATTCTTGGGGAGGCCAAATTAATCAATAAAAAATCAACAGGTACTGAAAAATAATAAGAATACATACACTATTTATATACATGCTCATTCATTGCAGCAATATATAAAAGTTTGTTGTCATGTGATAATTAATAAATATATTTTTCTTAGGTGCATTGCACGGGACTATAAAAATTTATTATGAATATATTATGTTCATGTTAAATAATATTGCAAGATGTTTGAATTGTACATTTACAACGAATAATTTTTATTTTCAAACTATATATTTGACAATATATATTTTGCAAGTATATATATTTGATAATATATATTGTATTGAATCATCAAAGTAAAATATTAAACATAAAGATTTATAATTTTTTTAAATATTTAAACTCTAAGTTTCTTTTGTTAATAGCATAACCTAATTAAAATATTGAAAATTAATTAAGTAAAATTAGTGTATTAGTGTATATATACATGTGGGGTGGGGGTGGCCATGGCCCACCCTACCTCATATGTAGCTACGCCACCGTAAAAATGTACGTTTATTTTTATAATTTTAATAAAAATCAATGTCAACTTAATTTGTTGTTCTATGATATGATTTAGACAACTTACGGTGACTAGCTTTTACTCGCTTAACTCATATTTTCTAACTAAGTAGGTTTAATCTTTACATATTTATTAACATGGCGTTTTTTACGGAATGGAATCAAAGGAATTTAAATTTAAATTTTAGTTAGTAATATGACTGATAGTGCAGGTGGAAAATAGTTTTTAGTTTTGGTCATGGATGTAGATTGAAATCGATCTAATTCATATATAAATTGGAATTTAATTCTTTTACAATAAAAACTCACATTGGGTTTAAGGATAATCAGGCTCGAACTGATAACTTCCACCACGTCAATGTGACACTACCGCTAAGTTATATCCCTTCACTGCCCCCATCGAGAAACAGAATTTACTAATCCTAAAGCAAATGATCGAGAAACTCAACGACACTATCCTTGAACAACTTGGGGCCGAGCCTTCTTTTCGCACAATCACAGATATGAAAATAATGGGCAAAATCGGATTCAGTTGTCAACAGTCCCTATGTAAGGAATGTCAAATTCCTATAAACAATGAAATTGGATGGAAAATACATAAAATTTAATCACTTACATTAGTTATCAAAATTTTTTAACCAAGCTAAATTTAAATTCCAATTCTATCGAATTCCATAACACGAACCAAACGTCGCCTAATTTTTAAATGTATTACGTACAATCCTTCAATTCATGAGTGGTTTATATTTGGCAACACATCGTTCTTTAACATCAAAGAGATTGGGATGTTCACTTTATTGATTTGACTTCACTTTACTTAAGATTAATTAAAGAGAGGGGCCGGACGGGCAGTAATGGCTCATTTAGTAGACAGCGAGCTAGCAGCAAGCACCTACTCCTACCAGAGGCAAAAGGCAAGGATTCCATTCATCTTCTTTTTTTTTTTTGTCCTAGTCACGGAGGTTCTAGCTTTCTTTCTTAGTAATTGCAGTAAATATTTAATGGCATGCATTATAATTAGTCGTGATAATTTTAGCTCATTTAAGCAAATGAGTTGAACAGGTTGACGACCAAAATTCATAAATTTTACATAATTTTGAAATTTTTTTCAGATAACAATTTTTTTAATACATCATTTTATAAATTATCATTTTTAAAAAGAAGTTATGGTCTATCTTAGTTTTTTACAATAAGTCCATTTAGCTAACCGGTCAGTTTGGCCTGTCAGTTCAAAATTGTCATCCCTAGAATATATATTGTCAAAGTCTCGTATTTTTTACTTTTCAAAAGAACAAATATTCATATAGTAAAATATCACATTTTATGTGTTTATATTAAAAATCATATTTTATGTGTTTTAAGTAAAAAATACAAACCATGATCGTAGATTGTGTAAACCATTAGTCGTGAATCATATGTTTGTATTAATTGTGAATTATCAATATCGTGAATTATACATTTTTTAGTCGCGAATCACGAATCGTCGGTGGTGTCGTGAATCACAATAGTGTCACGAATCACCGGTGATGTGGTGAACCACAACAATGGTGTGAATCATCGATGGTATTGTGAACCATAACAGTGTCATGAATCTCCAGAGTTTGTGTTTGTGTGCATGTATAGTTCAGTAAGTGAGAAAATCTACTTTTATGTTTTTTTTTTATTTTTTAATTCAACTAATATTGATGGGATGTCATGATGTTATTGGATCTCACCGTATTCATTTTAAGGACGGTCCTCAAGTTATCTCTATTATATATATTTCATTTTAAGGATTGTTCTCACGTTATCTCTGCCATACACACACACACACACACATGGAGGTAGGTTCAATGGAAAACCTTTATGCGTCGGAAAATCTTGGAAAATCAATCGTAGTGCTTGGATTAGAGGCATATGCGTTTTTAGATTAACACATCATTGTAAATTTAAAAGAAAACACACAAGAGTATTTTTGGTACATAATATTTGTAAGGGGAAATTATACGAAAAACCAACGCACTTTTGAAATTTTTTACGAATTATATTGTTTTATGGAAATTTATAAGGATTTTTCAGAAGATTTTCATAAAATTTTGTTAAGTTAAAGGATTTTAATGGAAACAATTTATGTGTAGTGATTTTTACGAAAACGTTTTTAAGTTGAACTTTTATCGAAACGTTTTTGGTGCAATGACTTATTAGAAAAAATACTGAAAGTACGTTGGTTTTTTACATGATTTTACCTATTTTTAAATATAAATATAAATATTTCATAATTAATACACAATTCTAAATTTAAAAACTATCTACATTATTCTTTTAAAAAAACATCAATATACGCTCCATCAAATCTTCATCATCGTCTTCGAGTTTAATCTTAAATCATAAATGATGATGCACTCGGCACTCCACAAAAACGACGATGAACTCCATCAAAATGATGATTATGTACTCCACAAAAGATGATGCAATGTCTTCAAATCTTCACCTTCATTTTCAATATTGACTCATGTAAACCAAAATTATTACTCCATTACTTTAAAATCACGGTGCACTCCGTCAAATATCAATTCTATGCAAATCATCAATCAATATTATGCAAAACAAAATCTCAAATGCATCATTAATATCATTGTTATACAAAAGGATGTATCAGATTCACCAAAAAAAATTCATATTAAATTTGATAATACACTTACGTATGCATCGTCAATATCACTTCTATGCAAAATATAATCACTGTTGCATAGTCAATACAATGTGTTTTACACTGCTGCATCATCAATATACATCATTTTTGATTGAAACACTTTGAATAAATCAAAATCATTATATTGAAAATCGAGACCTTCGTCTAAACACTCTTACATGATGGTTGTGATGGAAGCTGGATAGTGGTGAAGGCCGGAAAACCTCTATGCAATGGAGCCCGGACGGTGACGAAGGCCGGAAAAGGAAGCAGGATGGTGGCGGAGGCCGAATGGTGGCTGAGGCCGTAGAAAATATGATCGGAGATGGAGTTGCAATGGAGTCTAAAGAAAGAGGAGGGAGTAATAGTTTAAGGTTATTGACAATTTGTATATAAATGTATCTTCTCCAACATAGATATGGAATAACCATAATTATAGGATTTCCAAAAATCATGTTATTTTACGATGCATTGAGGTCTCATTGTGGTGCATGTTGGTTTTCCATGGTTTTCCGATTCATGAGAGTTTTCCATTGAACTCCTATAGGCTATATACATGTATATGTATATATACATATACATATATGTATGTTTTGGTCCAGTTCTCGATCTTGGTTCGATGAACTCTACCAAATGGGACCATGTACCCTCTGGTTTGATTCTGGATTTCTGGTTTTTAATAACTTTTTTGTTTGTTTTGGTCCAGTTCTCGGTTCTCTAATTTTTTTTGGTAGCGATTCAATACTGGTACAATTTTCAATCATTACATTACACACCATTAGTAACATGCTAACATCTATCCACATGAACAAATTTAAATGCATATCAATAAATAAAATAATAACAAAATTATTTTTACCAGACAGTTTTGTTAGTTAACAAACTATCTATCGGGAAAATAAACAAAAGTACAACTACCTTAACTATAAAATTTTAAATAAAATGAAAATGAAAAAAAGAAAAAGAAAAGTCTAACTACATTATGGTGACGTTTGTTTTTTAAGAGATTAAATGTCTCAAGTCTGAAAACCACGTCTAAAATTAAGAGGCTCTTAATTTTAATTCAGACAACTCTCTTCCTCTTAAAATTTAGAGGGAAATTCAGAAGATAGAAGCTTTTAAGTCTGAATTTAAACAAAACAAGTACAAATTAGGTTAACATCTGAATTTTAGACCATTTTCAAACCCTATTGATTGCAAACAAACACACCCTATGTAAATGAAATGGAAACAAAGATGAAAATACGTAGAGAGTAATTATGAATGTGTTACTTTTCCTTTATAATTAAAATGAAAATTTATATTGACTTTTAATTAAAGATATCAACATTTCATAAGTATATATTGACTTTAAAATTTAAAGGAAAATCAGCAAATGGTTTGAGATGGACGTGAGAATAAAGAAAGCATCTCAAGATCATGACAGTACAGTTGGTCCGATCAAGATCGAGCTAGCTTATACTACAAGCCACATGCATGATCGTTATCAAATTCAAATAATATTAAATTCCAAATAATTTCGACATTTTATATAAACATGGAATACATCCATTTCATCATCAAATCAACATTAAAAACATTTAATTAGAGGTATCCTGTATATATCCTTGTAATCACAACATACTTTTTTCATGGCCGGACTTACATTGGAAGGAGGGGTAGGCCGTGCAACGGGCTCCTTCCTAAATAACTTCGTTTCGTAGTGGACAATTTTTAAAAAAATTTATATGTGCGACCGACGAATTTTTACGTGTGCAATTTATAGTATCCAAAAAAAATTATGTGTGCAACTTTATTTAAAATAATTTGATACCTCAAAAAATAAATTGATTACCTAAATAACTAAATAAGTAATTAATTCAATAAATCAACAACATCCAATAATATTTCAAAAAATTAAAACTCAATAAACCCAATACTAAATTCTAAACCCATTAACCCAATATTCATTTTTAACCCAATATTATTTTTAACCCAATTTCAAACTCAAATATTAATTTCTAAGCCCAATTCTTTAACCCTTTTAGCCTTAACCCACTTTTGAAAAAAAGTCAGTGGAAACAAGAAGTGAGAGCATAAATTTTTGAACGGTGTTCTAATTTGTGCGGTTGAACATGAAATATTTTCTGTGATTACAAATGAAGGTTTTATTGATCAATTCCAATATATGAAAAGTCAAATAGATCAATTGTGAGTGTAAATTCTTAACATAACAACTTATATTTCATAACAAACTGTATTTTTATGTATTATTTATTTGTTATTTTAAGATTATAATTATAAATTTAAATTATAAATATCTGTGTGTTGACCCGACCCAACCAAAATAATCATTTTAATTTTCGAACCGTGAACGCTACGAAAATTTGTGCAATAGGTCCCTTTGGTGGCTGGATCCGCCACTGAATACATCTGGAATTATATATGTACAAAACTACGTTCGCATTAACCCGATGGAGGAATCATATATATCACCCCTTCATTTAGATTGAATTCAAGTTATACTACAAGTCAAATGGATCGATCATAATCATCGAGTACTCTTGATCGATGATCATGATCGATCATGAAGTCTTGGACCATAAAGGGATATAATTCGTCACAAATCCATGTCAACGAGTACTTTAATAAAGCAATTTGCATGACTTAGCTCCAAAACTATTAAATTCTGAAAGGTCCATTTTCTCGCATAGTTTTTAAAATCTACACATTTTTAATGTCAATATTTTAAAATTCCTTAATCTGTTGAAATTACAATTCATATCATATAAGTAGTATTTTCTACACCCGGGCATAATGTGATGGACTGTCGGACTGATGGTCATGGGGTTGTGCTCCCTTATTGTATTCTTTTAATTTTGGTTTTTTTTTTCAATTTTAAACTTTTCATAATTCTTTTTTTTTAAAAAAAATTAAACTTTTCATAATACATCATTGTCTTTGTATTATCTTTTATTATACGCCTTTATTTTAATAAATTTTTGTTTAGTCTTCTTTTAACATTTATTATTACAAAATTTTCTTACACATTTAAAATTATGATTTTATTTATATATATGTTCAAAGTTATCTTTTGAAACTATTTTTTTCTTTTTTATAACAAATTTAAAACTTTTTATAATATACACTTGTATTTGTGCTATCTTTTATTTAACGTCTTTATTTTAATAAATTATTATTTAGTACTCTTTTAACATTTATTATTACAAAATGTACTTACACGTTTAAAATTATGATTTTATTTATACACATGTTTGAAGTTATCTTTTAAAAATATTATGTTATGTTTAATTGTATCAAAAAGACTTTATTATTCAAATGCACAATACATGATTCTTAATATTGAAAAAACCCCCCATGGACTTTCATGTAATTATCGATTAAGTTACTGAACTTTTTTTCCGAGTATTTAAGTCCCTAAACAATGTTTGTCTTATTCAAAACTATATATTTTTGACATGCTACCTGCTTAACAGGTAAACCAATCAGGACCTCGAATAGTTTATTGTTAAAAAATCAACTTTCTTTTCTAATTTTCATGATTAAGTTACTGGACTTTCTTTTTTGTTGTTTAGGTCACTGTACCGTTTACCGGTTAGTGACATGCTAAACAGGTCAAATATGTAGTTTTTAATAAGACAAAAATTGTCTAATGACTTAAACACTAAGAAAAAAAATACAATGACTTAATCGATAAATTCATGAAAGTTCGTAGGGTTTTTTCAATATTACCCAAAATTGTTTTATATTTAAAATATAACTAATTGATATTCAAATTTGGAATTAAATATAATCATGTTTAACATCGAACATTATTATTATAACGTTGACAAACTCTAATCGATGTATTGTAGACATTACCATTATAACTTTATTTGATTTGGTTGTAAAACCAACAAATTAAATTGGCGATTAGACCTAATCAATGTCAAAATTTCAAAATATGGTTATGAAGATTTAATTATTTAATTTCGGTTCCGATCCGATTTAATAAGGCATGCTTTGTAATTTTAATTAGCATTGTGAATCTAGCAAACCAATTATAGGAATTAACTAATAGTATCATTTGGCTTGTTTCTTGAAGCTTTCTAATTTCACTCTTCGATTCTGGTTTAGTTGGGTTTCATTATTTCAATTATTTGAAAAATATTTGTTCATTTGTTTTTTATATTTATTTTTGTAATTAATATTTTTAGATCCCGCAGCAACACGTGGGTCTTCAACAAGCTGTTCAAAACAAATGAAAAATATGTTCTTACAAACATGTTTTTAAATCCAAAAGTTTAGTTCAAAGTAAGAAGCTTAAAATAATTTGAATAAATTGTGAGACATTTTAATGCTTGTAAATTGTAATTAAGAAATTCTATTTGGTACAAAATGGCTTCAAACCAAGACATCAATAATCCTTACATAAAAACGTTTTAAAGCTTCATCATACCTAATATATTCTTGCAAATATTTTGGGAACCATATTGTCTCCACATCTTCGCGACAATGCTAGTTACACCTCCTATGATATTAGCATCCTAATAACATTTCAATGATTTTTAACCCATAAGATGCATGCCTCGATCCGATCCTCGAATAAAAATTGTATATCAACTCACATTCCCTCTTAGTCATAAACAGAAGAAGGAACATGTATATTTTAAAGAGAAAATAAAAATAAAAATCTAACTTTTTGTAAAAGAAAACCTAAGTAAGCTCTTCCAAATATATTTAATTTAAAGGTGTTCCAAATAATCATGGATGCATTTATATTAGCCCAAGTCTAGTTGTTTACTATAAAGTAAACTTTGTGACCTAGGACTCACTCTAACTTTATGTTCTTGAACAATAAAAAGGAAGGAAAGAAGAAAGTGGAGGAAATTGAAGAAAACATATATCAACCATGTTCTTGGTGGAGATTAGTAATAAAGAAAAAAAGTGAGAGAAAGTAAGCTAAAAACTCTCTTCAATGTTTGAAAGAAACAAAGGTTGAAGTTTAAGGTGTTCTTAATTTATTACACTCGTTTTGATTTTTTCTTCTTTCTTTCATTAATATTGCAAGAAGAACGCGTAAAGAAATAATGGAAATAATAGTGATTCTTCTTTGATGTAATTCCAGCCTCCATGGATTCTAATGAGGCAGGCAGCAACAATGAATTTAATCAAAGCAAGAATGCCTGATGACATATGGATTTTATTATTTTAATAGATCGTATGTAATAATATTGAAATATCAAACTCACACTATTCGATCTTGAAAATCAAATCGACCACGAAGCTATGCAATGTCCAAATCAAGACCCTTCAATTTTCAAAATCAAACTGACGACATAATTGTGCTAGAAATGATAGCTTGTTCAATCGGTTGTTGTTCGATCGATGGACGATGAAATTGAGATGTAACATATATGTCAGGTTTACAAATTATATGAAATATCCAACAAAAAATATCATGCATGTGATTATAATGGATGGAGAGAGAGAGAGAGAGAGAGAGAGAGAGAGAGAGAGAGAGAGAGAGAGAAGAGAGAGAGAGAGAGAGAGAGAGAGAGAGAGAGAGAGAGTATGTTGCTAAACTATAATATAAACCCTAACAAAAAATACTTGACCAACATGAAAATATACTTTCTAATGGTGACAAACCTATATTTTATAAATAACGACAAGAAAATCCAATGAAAACAGAAACATTTGCATAATCTTGTATGATTTGCTTTGAGAATAGTCATATAATAATTAAGAAGATGAGAATGTGCAACATGAAAAAGAAGAATGAATTAAGTTTGCCAAGAAATGATTTCCTGATGAATCAAACAATGAGGTATCTTTCAACACCTTGAATTTTCATTAGGCAAATCATCCTTGGCTACCTAATAAAAACATTTTTCTCTTCATGTATGAACCTCTCATCATATTCGATTATCAAGCGTATTTTATTTTTTGATGGAAACGGTCTATTTATAGATTGTCTTTGAATTATGTTCGACTTACATCCAAAAGAATATATCCATGCTTGCTACATTATCAACAATATCTATCTAGAAGATTCGTAAGCACGTGATGAATGGACTAAACTGATAATATTAATGGCCTTATTGTACATGAGCACATTGACTTCGGCTATGACTTTTGTCAACTTGAATGTATGCTTAAGAATTGAAAGATTCGATTTGACAATCAATTGCATCAAATCTTATCGAGATGAATCTAATATTTTAATATTTAAACTTGAATCTTTTGTCACTTTTCCTTTTGTATATAGTCAATGTGTTAATAGATTTATTGGTTATTAATATATGGTTTGATGTCTTCTACTATGATTGATGTTCATGAGATAGGACCTATCCGGATTAGAGGTCTTTATTTTTTATCCTCACACTTACTACCGAAATATATAAAAAAGATACAACAATGATCATGCGGAAAATACTTTTGAAACAAAGAATTAACATGTTAATTAGCTCAAAAATTGAGTTTTAATTTGATATACCATCGATCAAATATATGTTTGTAACACTCGTTTTACACTTTTAGAGGTAATAATTTTGCTACAAAAGCATACAAACTGCCCAAACATGCCAAGACCCGCCCAAATGGCCAAATTAGAAACATCATGAATCATTTTTAAGATTGTTTTAAAAACATTATTTGATATAATATATTTATGATTGCTTTTAAACGTAGTTTAATATATCTGACTAAATTAGTTATTTTTGCATGCTTTTGGATCACATTTATAAGATATAACATTTTTCATGGTCATAAAATAAATGCATCTGCAAGTAGATAAATAATATATTTGCTTCGTACACTACTACAAAAAAAGCCCTTTAACCCCCCAATCAACCAGTGTTAACCAAAAAGATTGTAAAAAAGCCGTGTTAGAAGCTTCCCGTGTTATTTCCAGCCACAACAACCCCGGTTTCTTACAACAGAATCGGGGTTAAATCCATTATTAATGTACCGTACAGTGCATACAAACAAAGACCGCGGATTTTGTTAAAAAAACCTGGGTTTGATCCTTTGTCAATTTAACCTAATTTCACTTTTCATTTCCCTCCCATTATCCCGCCTATCTGCATCCCTCGTACTCTGATCGATATCTCCACTCTCTATGCTCACTCATCGATCCTCAAAACTCTCCTCTTGACGATCTCTTTCACACCCTCAGGTGATCTGGTCGATTTGTTTAGGGTCGATTTTACTACGCTCATCAATCTATCATAGCCTTTGCAAGAATCAATTTCAGCCTCTTTCAAAAGTGGATTTGTTTGGGATTGATTTCACTACTCTCGCCGATCTCTCTCACAACCTCTTCAAGAACTGATTTCAGACTCTTCAAAAATCTATTTCAATGTCTTTCAAGAATCGATTTATTTGGAGTCGAATTCTACCGTCTGTCGTCTGCTCTCATCACGTAAGGGTTATATTTGTTCGTTTTGTTTCCTTCTTTCCCTTTCATATTGAAGTAATAGTATGTGTAATGTCTTTATAGCTCGTTTATTTGGTTGATTAATTGAGCACATGACTGTGTAGTGTCTTTATCTACTTAGGGGTGAAATTTGCCTTCTATTTGGTTTATAGATCGATTATTTGGGTGATTAAATGACTTGGTTCTTGAAGTAGTGATCTGTGTAGTGTTTTTATCTATTTGGGGCTAAATATTGCCTTCTATTTGGTTTATGGTTTGTTTTTTTGTTGGCATGGGCTTGGATTACATAGCAAAGATATTGGAGCCTAATTACTCTGCAAAATCTAGAATCAAAACCTTAATTAAGAGATCCCTTGTTTATCTCACTTAGAATTCCTAAGTTTTTTTTTTGGTTTATGTAGGTTTTGCTATTCAATACACACAAGGAAGCCAAATGCTTAATGATCTATGTGCATGTAAAAAATATTGTTAGGTAAGCCACATATTCTCGTATGTTTCCAGCTGCAACATTTATATTTGAAGAGAAATTTGAGGGTGTGTTTTCAAAGTAATTTTGTGACTTGAATCAAAATGAGGTAACCAAGTGCTTGAAATAGCTTCTCCTTCAAGTTTAGACAAATAATGGTTGTATGAATTGGGTTTGTTATATAAGTTTTTTGTAGTAGTGAAGGAGGTGGAAATCCTATTAGTTTTGAAGTTTTTTGGTAGCATTTTGATTAGAAATATTAACAGGTTTTGGAAATCCTATTAGTACTGAAATAATTTTTTTTTTTTTTAAAAGTGTTTTTAACCCCGGTTTATTATTAAAAAACCTGGGCCAAAAAGGAAGCTTCTAGTGATTATAATGGGGGGTTAGAGACTTTCAAACTCGGTTGCTTATGAAGGAACCGGGGTTAAATACCCTTCTACCCCGGTTAAAAAACCGGGGTCTATGTCCTACGTCAACTACCTCCCTCCCCCCCCCCCCCTTCTACCCCGTTTAAAAAACCGGGGTCTATTACGAAAAAAACCGGGGTAAAAGACTGGTTTTGTACTAGTGTTACAATTTACTTATAATCTAAAAGTTAGTATAAGTCATTGGATTGCTTGTCCTTACATTTTATCAAATTTAATGGTTTACACATGAAATTTTCTCTATCTCTCTCCCTATATATATGGACACACACATATACACGTACGTATGTATTATGTGACTAAGTAGGGGTTTTCAAAACTATCCGAATCTGAGAATCCTATCCAAAATTTCAGATTATCCAAAAATTCAGATTTAGGTTTGCATAATTTCAGATTATCTGATATCTGAAATCTAATTTTTTTTCCCCCAAACATTGTTTAACTATCACTATCGAATTATCCAATTTTTACGTCCACATATCCGGTGGTGAAGTCGAAGGATCTCTAATAGCATCTTCGACCAAGAACTCGAACACTCCGGTGGTGAAATTGTGCAGATCTCTGATAGTGTCATTGACGTAGAAGACAAAAGAGTAGTTTAGGAGTAGAAGTAGGATAAATTGCCGTTCAAAAAAAAAAAGTTTAACCCGATGGAGGAATCACCCCTTCATTTAGAATTCAAGTTATAATAGAAGCTAGTCAAATGGATCGATCATAATCATCGAGTACTCTTGATCGAGACTGCTCGATCATGAAGTCTTGGACCATAAAGCGATATAATTCGTCACAAATCCATGTCAACGAGTACTTTAATAAAGCAATTTGCATGACTTAGATACAAAACTATTAAATTCTGAAAGGTCCATTTTCTCGCATAGTTTTTAAAATCTACACATTTTTAATGTCAATATTTTTGTAGTAAATTCCTTAACCTGTTAAAATTACAATTCATACTAGAATGTGTTTGGCGGTACTGAGTGCAAAATCATATAAGTAGTATTTTTTACACCTGGGCATAATGTGATGGTCATGGGGTTTTGCTCCCTCATTGTATTTTTTTTTTTAATTTTGGTTTTTTTTTTTACAATTTTAAACTTTTCATAATTCTTTTTTAATTTTAAACTTTTCAAAATACACCATTATCTTTGTATTATCTTTTATTTTACGCCTTTATTTTAATAAATTTTTGTTTAGTCTTCTTTTAACATTTATTATTACAAAATTTTCTTACACATTTAAAATACAGTGACTTAATCGATAAATTAATGAAAGTTCGTAGGGTTTTTTAAATATTAACCCAAAATTGTTTTATATTTAAAATATAACTAATTGATATTCAGATTTTGTATTAAATATAATCATGTTTAACATTGAACTATTATAACATTGGCAAACCCTAATTGATGCATTGTAGACATTACCATTATAACTTTATTTGATTTGGTCGTAAACCCAACAAATTAAATTGGCGATTAAACCTAATCAACGTCAAAATTTCAAAATATGTTTATGAAGATTTAATATTTTAATTCTGGTTTGTGAAGACCTCCCCTTACAGGGCAGTCCTCAGAGTCTAGGTCCCACAAATTTCAACACGATATCAATCAAACTAAGATAGAGAAATTAAGTTGCGGAATTTGTACAATTCAGTTCAGTTAATTGTTATCAGTTGAGAATGCTATCATGACCTTGATTATTTATGCTTTCATTGTTGCTCGCATCAATGATATATTGATTCAGCTTAGCATGATTAACATTGTCGGTCTATTGTTCTAGACCTTGCTATGTCACCAGTTCTATTGAACTTGGTATTGATTACTTTGATGCTCCCCCCACGATGATTGCTGGTAGCTAGCCTAGTATAAGTGGATAGCTTCCACTAAAAGCGTGAGCATGGCCTGGACATCGTCCAACTTTATGACTACTATGTCTCAATCATGAGTGGCTGTAGTGGCAGTCAAGACATATCACGCTAGACCCTATGATCCGCTTGTTGAAATGCATGTAATCTGAAAATCTATATTCTCACTAAGCATTGCTTATAGTTGTTGTTTAACCTTTTTAAAGGAAAAGATAAGGGAAAAGCACCTGCTGGACCTAGTTCCTAGGTCTTTCAAGAATCAAGTTGAAGTTTTCATAGACCACTACTCAACAAACATTTCGGTACAGATAGGCAGATGATAATTGTGGTGGTCTGGGTAGATTTGATTTGATTGTATGATGACATGAATTAGATTAGCCTTGTACCCTTTATAAGTTTAATTTGAAAACCGTAACTCGTACTAAAATTGTATTAAACTTATCCTAATATTTTGTACTGTAATTTGAAGTACAATGTTATGCAGAATAATAAATCAAATTGCCATCATGATCCATAGGGCATCACCGAACTATGGTGAGCACATGTCACAATCCAGCTGAGCATGTATGAATGTCAAAATAAACTATCATCAACAATATGTCTCAACTGGAATCTAGCATGTAAAACTGAATATCTATAACTCACTGATTCTGTTGTTTTATCAAGCAGATTTCTCCACCTGAGTTATCTCAGGATTTAAATCTTTAATCTTTATCTTTCTGGACTCTGGCTTTGTTTTACAAATCTTTGACCCACTTTCAATATCTTTAATCTTTAATTCTTTGTTCAGAATTTATCTGAACCTGTCCAGAATTTTATCATAGCAAAAACATTAGCTTTTAGCTTTAAATCTTTATTTGATCTGATTCTGATAACTGATAAACTCAATCAATCATTTTACACTTTCTTTGTTCGTTTGAAGTCTCAAAGAGTTATTTATATATATATATATATATATATATATATATATATATATATATATATATATATATATATATATATATATATATATATATATATATATATATATATATATATATATATCATGATGCTTTATTTAAATATTCTTTAATTATTATAATCATGGGTCTTATAGTTGTAACATATCATTTATTTGTTATTTTAAAGCATCAGAAATGGACCATCTGAATTAATCATCCGGATTCGGACCATCCGAACCGGGCCATCCGAATTGGGCATCCAGACTGGTCCATCCGAAGTAGGCCATCCGAGTTCGGATCTACTTTCATCCGATATAGGTCCGAAAATGTGCCTCATCCGAATTCGGATCCCATCACTTAGAAATTTTTCCAGATTTGTTCTTGATGTAGCAGTTTTTACACATACGAGTTTTTACCAAAAATTCACTAAACACATTTTTATCAACATGCAATTAAATCTTAGGTTATATTAACATTATTGAGGTGTTTTTACACCATTTTCTCTATCTTAAACACATTAAATCATTCAAAATCGTCCAAAATAGGCACTTTTTGTCAAGAACACAAAACTTATGAAAAACTCAGATTTTTACACTTTTTGGATGATTTAAACAGTGGATTTAGTTTCTATATCTTCTAAAAGTTTCAATGTATGATTATTAACTTAAATTTCGAACATGCAAGAACAATTATGTTTTAAATCTTAATTTCGGTTTTACACAAAACCGAACACATAAACCCTTTAAAATTCGAAACTATAAGTAATCATTACCTTCAACTCTTGTAGATTATTGATATTTGATGCTTGTTGTAACTTTCTCTTGATTTTAAATCTTCAATTTTGTGAAATATTAGTGTCTATTGGATTTACTACCAATATATTAGTGGAAACTAATTGAATTAGTTACTTGAGGTAGTTAGTTGGTTAAGTTGTTATCACCTTACTTGCCTATAAATATGCATGTTATCTTAATATGAAGATAGACTCCTGATTAAGAGATTAGATCACGAAGACAGAGAGGGGATACACGAGAGGTTAGTGTAGTAATCACCACCAGCTTAGGCTGGTGGTAGCCACCATCATCGGTGCAACTGATGGTGGATTGTGGAGGAGCAAAAAGGTGGATCTGTAGGCAGTAGATAGAGTCCAAGATCCTTGCTCGGGTTATTCTTGTTATTTGTATTTTCTTTGTAATAAGAATGTAGTTGATCTTTAATTGATTAAAGATAGATAACTACATTGTAATAAATTCTTTTGATTCTGATATGAATGCATAAACCTGTGATGATCAGAGATCTTGATTTCTTGTTTGAAGCTGTGCGCAAATCTCTACAAGTGGTATCAGAGCCAAGTTGCATTAAATGCAAATCTGGGGTCTGCTGTTCTTCTTCATTCATCTCTCCTTGGGTTATGCACAGAACCTGTTTGTTAGTTCATCTCAGTAAGGCCTGATCAAGATTGGTGTATGTTCCTATCAAGATGTTTTTTGCCATGTTCGATTTGGAAAAATTTTAATGGCAAGAATGAAATTAAAGATTGGAGAATGAAGTTGCTCTGTACCCTAATGTTATATCAATAGTGGTATTCGATTTGAAGATTCAATCTATTGAAGTGGCCAGAAGACGATACAAGGCTGTTTGAAAAATTGATTGAAGGGGTTCTGATCAATAGGAGCAACAAAATTTATGGGGGCAGACAACATAGGATTAATGACGGTTTAAGAGGGCTGTTGTGGCTGCACCTGAAATGGCCGTCTGAATGCCAGAGAGGGTATATGGCAGACGAAAGATGGCAGGAAGCAAACAGATCAAGATCAAGAATCTCAAGCAGTGGAGTTTCTTTATAAGTAAAGAAGAATGCAACCAGTTACGGAGTTACGATGCAACAGTCAAAGGTTCAAGAAAATGAAGGAACAATTAATTGTTTTAATCTACTCCTGGAAGAAGAAGATCAGTCAGGTATGTGTTCATCATTGCATGAGGTGCATCTCTTGAATTAAGTATTGAATTTTGAGTTGGTGAACGAGTTTGTTCAGAGATCTTGCAAGAAGCAATAAGTGTCTGTTAAATCCCGGTGATGATTAGTTGCTTTGGTTTACCACCATGTACTCGAATAAATGTCACTATGAATTCGAATACATTTGTGTGTTTTAAGATCAGACTCTTGTCAATACTTGATTAGAGGAGTGTCAACTTGTAAAGTTTCGACAAGTACGTTGCCATGGAGGGGCCTATGTGTGAGGTCAAGTATGGCTATCAGTAAAGGAGATCTCAACAGGTTAGTGTTGATCAAATCAGTAGCAGTATCCAGATTTCCAAGCATCTCACTCAATTCTTGGCAGATTGATTGATTGGAGTAGAAAACGGGTCTGGTATGAAGCAGAGTAAATAATGGAGCCATAGCAAATAGTTATGGGGATGAATGGTTTCGATTGTTATTGGGAAGTCAGTATTTCCAAGAAATCAAATATCAATGGCTCTGTGACCTGATTTGACTTGTGAGAAATTAATCAAAGAAGATGCAGCAAATCTCTTAGCCATCCTGATCAAGATTTGATCAAGAATCCGTTAAGATAGATCTGGAGGTTAGAGGCCTATCAGCACCAAAGGCTTGGACATCAAGCTATGTCCAAAGAAAACCTTCAATGGAGAAATTGACGGTGACAGGTGAAGCAGGAAGAGTTGGCTGTCAAATGGAATGCAAGGCAAATGGTGCTAATCTTTATGTTAATCTCGGTATTGATCTTGATACCAAGATTAAGGTGGAGATAGTTGAGTCTCTAGCAATTAGAATGAAATGCATCTGGACAGTGTCAGTCTGTATCTGTAAGGTGAAGATTAATGTTGTAAGGTGAAGATTAATGCTCAAGGCAATAAGGGGTTGCTGGTTACTGGTAGTGTTTATGTGTGTGGCTGTGGATAATTATGGAGTTGTTGTTCAAGAAAGGTGAGATGTTAGTATGTGAGAACAAGGTGGAGTTGAGCTCATTGAAACTAACAAGGAAGTGAACAACAGGCACGAGGTTTAATGATTTAAGGTGTGATCCGGATAGCACATTAAAGGGTAGATTGAACTGTTGGAGAGCCTAGCTTCATTGGGGTAGCATGTAAGGCCTGGATTCTGTTGTCAGGAGTAATGCAATGGAACCAATTTGGGTTATGGGTTAACAGAAGGTTCACATGTAGAGCATGCCTAGTGACTAGATGGAGTCTAGTTAGGAGTGACTTAGGATTGCTCAAGGAGGCTAGGATGTGTTGTGATAGTGTTAACAGGAAGTGCAAGACACTCATGACGTCGAGTGGGGCTGCAAGGTGACATGAAGTGGAGATGGCATTTTGAGTTAGTTGGGGAACCATAGTGGTGTTCATGAGATCAACTAAGAGGGGCCAAATCTCGGGAAAAGTCTTCATGATGGTGCAGCATTGGTGTAACAGACTAGATGTGAGTTTGTGGTTCAATCGGTATGTGGTTGAAAAGATTGTTTGAGGCTGGTCTTCACAACAACATGTGGTGTTTACAATGAAGGATGTCAAAGGGGCTTAGTAATGGGACATCATGGGTAATCAGAGAGATGGTAGATCATGAGGAAGATCTAAAGGTGTTGTTGCTGTGATGACAGAATGTAAAGGCTTACAGCTTAAGTAAGCATGCTTACTTATGTATGTTGGAAAGGTGTAAAGGTTGATGCATGCTCTATGATAGGATGAGATCATAGTGGAGTTCTAGCAGATGGAACAGCATTAGGGACACATGTTAAAGCTGTTTATGTGTTCTGCCAGAGGTGGACAGCAGATATATCAAGTTTATCTCATATCTAGTGAAGTAGAGGAATGAATGAGCATGAAGACCAAAGGATAGAAGAGTGGGGTCATGGCTAATTCAGGATATTACTTCTAAAACTGTTTAGATGATCTTATCAGAAGGTAGCATTTCTGTTGAGGTGGAGTTTTATAGAGGCTGCAACATGTCAAGTGGTTGTAAACTCTGATGTAGATGTAGCAATGGTTGATATGTGGTCAAAGGGCCAAAGCAGTGTGAATGAGGTGGTCAGACGTGATCAGTGGAAAAGTTAAAGGTGGACGCACTAATAACTTGAATTCTCATGTGTTGCTTGGTTTAAAGTGAATGTTGGGTATTTGTGATTGAGTTGGTAGAAGTTGAGAAGGCTACGGTAGCATAGTTAACAAGTTTTTGGTCAGCTCAGTTATGTGACAACTTTAAGCCTAAAATGTCTTTGGCAACAGATTTGAAGTAAAGCTAAAAGCTGGTGCAAAGTAAAGCTGATGGACCTGTTGGTGAGTCACTTCAGCATTAAAGCTGAGCAAAAGCAAGTTGCATGTATGGACTTTACATAGTGGGTAAGGAGAACAAGAAAGGCAGAAATCCAACTAAAAGAGGACTTAGTGTAATCCAATAACACTAAGGTGGAGATTGTGAAATATTAGTGTCTATTGGATTTACTACCAATATATTAGTGGCAACTAATTGAATTAGTTACTTGAGGTAGTTAGTTGGTTAAGTTGTTATCACCTTACTTGCCTATAAATATGCATGTTATCTTAATATGAAGATAGACTCCTGATTAAGAGATTAGATCACGAAGACAGAGAGGGGATACACGAGAGGTTAGTGTAGTAATCACCACCAGCTTAGGCTGGTGGTAGCCACCATCATCGGTGCAACTGATGGTGGATTGTGGAGGAGCAAAAAGGTGGATCTGTAGGCAGTAGATAGAGTCCAAGATCCTTGCTCGGGTTATTCTTGTTATTTGTATTTTCTTTGTAATAAGAATGTAGTTGATCTTTAATTGATTAAAGATAGATAACTACATTGTAATAAATTCTTTTGATTCTGATATGAATGCATAAACCTGTGATGATCAGAGATCTTGATTTCTTGTTTGAAGCTGTGCGCAAATCTCTACAAATTTATTGCAAGATTTAATGATTCTTGAGGAAGAAGATGGATGAACCGTAGCTTGATGAGAGAAAGAAATTTGATTTTTTTTTCTTAATTGGTGATAAATGACTTTAATGCCATTATTTTGGTTTATATATTTTAATTTAGCTATATGTGCAATTTAACCCCCTACACTTTTGCATTTTACATCTCTTTTAAATTTGATCATCTAAGTAATTTATTACATATATATTTAACTTAATTAAATAATTTCATTACTTAATTAAATTACAAAACAAATAATGTAATTAAATTACATTATTAGCTCAAAATCAGAAATTAAACGTTCGGTTAAGACTAGGTTGTTACACGGTTCCGATCCGATTTAAATAAGGCATCCTTTGTAATTTTAGCATTGTAAATCTAGCAAACCAATTATAGGAATTAACTAATAGTATCATTTGGCTTGCTTCTTGAAAATATATATCACTGTATCAGCTTTCCAAATTCACTCTTCGATTCTATTTAGTTGGGTATCGTTATTTGAATTGTTTGAAAAATATTTATTCATTTGTTTTTTTATATTTATTTTTGTAATTAATATTTTTAGATCCCGCAGCAACACGTGGGTCTTCAACAAGTTGTTCAAAACAAATGAAAAATATGTTCTTACAAACATGTTTTTAAATCCAAAAGTTTAGTTCAAAGTAAGAAGCTTAAAATAATTT
The DNA here is from genome assembly GCA_020465985.1 of Centrapalus pauciflorus. Classification (NCBI taxonomy): domain Eukaryota; kingdom Viridiplantae; phylum Streptophyta; class Magnoliopsida; order Asterales; family Asteraceae; genus Centrapalus; species Centrapalus pauciflorus. The sequence goes on from JAANYP010005597.1 coordinate 199,401, forward strand.
GAATAAATTGTGAGACATTTTAATGCTTGTAAATTGTAATTAAGAAATTCTATTTGGTACAAAATGGCTTCAAACCAAGACATCAATAATCCTTACATAAAAACATTTTAAAGCTTCATAATACCCGATATATTCTTGCAAATATTTTGGGAACCATTGTCTCCACATCTTCGTGACAATGCTAGCTATAGTTACACCTCCTATGTTATTAGCATCCTAATAACATTTCAATGATATTTAACCCATAAGATGCATGCCAGCCTCGATCCGATCCTCGAATAAAAATTGTATATCAACTCACATTCCCTCGTAGTCATAAACGGAAGAAGGAACATGTATTCTTAAAGAGAAAATAAAAATAAAAATCTAACTTTTTGTAAAAGAAAACCTAAGTAATCTCTTCCAAATATATTTAATTTAAAGGTGTTCCAAATAATCATGGATGCATTTATATTAGCCCAAGTCTAGTTGTTTATTATAAATTAAACTTTGTGACCTAGGACTCACTCTAACTTTATGTTCTTGAACAATAAAAAGGAAGAAAAGAAGAAAAATTGAAGAAGAAAGTGGAGGAAATTGAAGAAAACATAAATCAACCATGTTCTTGGTGGAGATTAGTAATAAAGAAAAAAAGTGAGAGAAAGTAAGCTAAAAACTCTCTTCAATGTTTGAAAGAGACAAAGGTTGAAGTTTAAGGTTTTCTTAATTTATTACACTCGTTTTGATTTTTTCTTCTTTTTTCCATTAATATTGCAAGAAGAACGCGTAAAGAAATAATGGAAATAATAGTGATTCTTCTTTGTTGTAATTCCAGCCTCCATGGATTCTAATGAGGCAGGCAGCAACAATGAATTTAATCAAAGCAAGAATGCCTGATGACATATGGCCGGATTTTATTATTTTAATAGATCGTATGTAATAATATTGAAATATCAAACTCACACAATTCGATCTTGAAAATCAAATCGACCACGAAGCAATGCATTGTCCAAGTCAAGACCCTTCAATTTTCAAAATCAAACTGTCGACATATAATTGTGCTAGAAAATGCTAGCCTGTTCAATCGGCAGCTGTTCGATCGATGGATGATGCATGGCAGATAATCAATTCTACAGGTATATATTGAGATGTAACATATATGTCAGGTTTACAAATTATATGAAATATCCAATATATACAAAAAATATCATGCATGTGATTAGATTGGTGTGTGTGTGTGAAAATATGTTGCTAAACTATAATATAAACCCTAACATAAAATACTTGACCAACATGAAAATATACTTTCTAATAGTGACAAACCTATATTTTATAAATAATGACAAGAAAATTCAATGAAAACAGAAACATTTGCATAAGCTTGTATGTTAAGAATAATCATATAATAATTAAGAAGATGAGAAGGTGTAACATGAAAAAGAAGAATGAATTAAGTTTGCCAAGAAATGATTTCCTGATGAATCAAACAATGAGGTATCTTTCAACACCTTGAATTTGCATTAGGCAAATCATCCTTGGCTACCTAATAAAAACATTTTTCTCTTCATGTATGAACCTCTCATCATATTCGATCATTTTTTTAGTTTATCAAGCGTGTATTATTTTTTTGTTGGAAACGATCTATTTATAGATTGTCTTTGAATTATGATCGACTTACTTCCAAAAGAATATATCCGTGCTTGCTACATTATCAACAATATCTATCTACAAGATTCGTAATCACGTGATGAATGGACTAAACTGATAATATTAATGGCCTTATTGTACATGAGCACATTGACTTCGGCTATGACTTTTGTCAACTAGAATGTATGCTTAAGAATCGAAAGATTCGATTTGACAATCAATTGCATCAAATCTTATCGAGATGAATCTAATATTGTAATATTTAAACTTGAATCTTTTGTCACTTTTCCTTTTGTATATAGTCAATGTGTTAATAGATTTATTGATAATTAAGATATGGTTTCATGTCTTCTACTATGATTGATGTTCATGCGATAGGACCTATTCGGATTAGAGGTCTTTAATTTTGATCCTCACACTTACTGCCGAAAATATATACAAAAGATACAACAATGATCGTGCGGGAAACATTTTAGAAACAAAGAATTATATAACAAGTTAATTAGCTCAAAAATTGAGTTTTAATTTGATATACCATCGATGAAATATATGTTCATAACTTCCGTTTTACGCTTTTAGAGGTAATAATTTTGCTCCAAAAGCGTAAAAACTGCCCAAACATGCCAAGACCCGCAACGTCATGCTTATATATTATTTTTAAGATTGTTTTAAAAACATTATTTGATATAATAATTTATGATTGTTTTTAAACATGGTTTAATATATGATGCATTAAATTAGTTATTTTTGTAAGCTTTTGGATCACATTTATAAGATATAATATTTTTCATGGTCATAAAAATAAATGCATCTCAAGTAGATAAATAATATATATTTGCTTCTTACCATTTGCTTATAAACTAAGTTAATATAACTCATTGGATTAAGTAGCTTGATGGTTGTAGCTTATCCTTACATTTTTATCAAATTTAATGGTTTACACATGAAATTCTCTCTTTCTCTCTCTCCCTGTGTATATGGACACACACATATACACCTACGTATGTATTTATGTATATTTGTGTGTGACTTAGCAGGGGTGTTCAAAACTATCCGAATCTGAGAATCTGATCCAAAAAATCCGATTTAGGTTTTGCATAATTTCAGATTATCCGATATCTGAAATCTAAATTTTTTCCAAACATCGTTTAACTGTCACTATCGAATTATCCAGTTTTTACGTCCACATATCCGGTGGTGAAGTCGAACGAAATCTCTGGTAGCATCTTCGACCAAGAACTCGAACACATGCATGTCCGGTGGTGAAATTGTGCATATCTCTAGTAGTGTCATTGACGGAGAAGACAAGATAAAGCTGCCATCAAGGCATGACTCTGTAGAAGGAAGAAGTGTAACCTAGGAAGAGGAGGGGGTTTAAAGTAACGGTACATTCCTAGGCTTAATTACAGGTTTTTACCTCACTTTTCTTCCAAAAAAAAAAAAATTTGTTTACTTAATAACAATTTCTTAAATTTTCATTTCACATTTTTAAAATACAACTTTTCATATTATATTTCTGTCGCAAATTTCTGTCACTGATAACTATCTGTGTTGTAGTGTTTCTTTCTTTCTCTTACTTTTCTATCATTTATCCTATTTTTTTTAGGGGGTGTTCTTTTTCATATAATAAGTACTTATTTAGCCATTTCACTCATTCGGTAAGTGATTTTGGCTAATAAGTGCGTTCTTTTTCGATAAGTAATAAGTGATAAATCATCACTTATAATCACTTATTCAATAATCATATTTTACTCACTTATTGTCATTTATTCTAAATCTAAAAACAACTCTACTCCCTCTCTCCTTAGTTAATAGAATTATTTATGCATCTTTATTTTTAAACATATATTTATTTTATAAAATATATTTATTCTTATTTTTAAGAATTATCCCCATCAGAATATATAATTAATTTATTTTATGTATTCAATCTAATTATTAAAAAAATATTTATCTTATGTTTCATTTGATAATATATATTTTTACATTTTTATCTTTTATATGTTTTCATCTAACTATTTAATTACGTTAATATACTAAATAATTTTTTTGCCAAAAAATAAATTAAGTTAATAAAAAATACATTGAAATTATGTCTGTGTAAATAAAATATTTGTATTTGACTATTTATGAACAAGTTGGATGTATAATTTAGAAATTTATGATAAATAATTTCAATCTGACTATACCCCACCTCCCCCGATCATGATAAAGAAAAGTTGAAATTCATGTTTATATGTTAAAGATTCTTGACGTTTTAGATAATTTCTTGTTTATATATTAAAGAAAGTTGAAATACATGTTTATATGTCAAAGATTCTTGATTTATTCGATTTATTGGTTTATATGTTAAATAATGCTGAATACATTTTATATTTATTTACAAACTTGATTATTAAGATTTATTTATGTTTGTATGTTAAAAAATTGATATAAGCGTATTATTCTTGTGTTCAATTTTTGTTTATAGATTCATATATATAATACAGATTTAACATGCAAAAGAAACAGTCTTTATTAATTCTGTAATCAGTAATCAGCGCCAATCACTTATCAATCAGCATTGCACTCAGTTTTCAGTCAATTATCACTTATGTAAAGAACAACACCTTACTTTATAATCATCTATCTCATTTTTCTTAAAAATAGAACTTTATCATCTAAACAAGTTTTCACTTTTTATATAAACTCATCCCTTGTTTTTTTTCTTGAAAACTATAAACTGAAAATTGAAATTGAAAAATGACCAGTTTTCGTTTACTCAACTTTAAGTTGTATTAAGTTTACAAAATATGATATATTTTCATTTATAACATAATTACTTTTGTATATGTTAATGTGTATACAAATTTATATTTTATATATTTAAGTTTTTTTAATTTATATTTTAATTGAAAATGAATTTTTCAGATAATCTGAAATTTCATATATTCAAAATTTGGATACGCATTCGAATATTAATTTTCCGGTATACAATTTTCAAATATCCAAAAATCTGAAAATAAAAAATGAACACCCTGTGACTGACTGGTCGAGTAATTCATTATGATATTATTAGGGTTTTGTTACGCGTACACCCCTCTTTCCTTAATATCTACTAATCATATACTACTTCTCTCGCGTGCTCTTTATTATAGACGCAGAAACAATTGATTAAACTTAATATCCCTCTCACATCAAAAGACGTTGTATGATTAGCAATTTGAGGGGCCGGTGTTCGTATAGAATCCCCTTCTTATTATCCTTTAAAAAAGAAGACTAACTATTTGAACAAGGCTCATCTATACCTTTTGCATAAAGTATAAAACATTTTGATGCTTTCATGATACCACTTGACTGTATGTATAAGGTTTTAGAATCAATTCATTAATCATTGTCTGAAATGTTATATCGAAGAAGAAAGAAAACAATAAAACTAAGTAGAATATATTCTACCTATATATCAAATATAGATTCAAATGAAGTTGTAGATGAGCTAGCGTGCAAATGATTCTATTTTTCTTTTTTCTTTTTCCTTTTTTTATGTCTAAAAGAGTTTGAGAAGACTAAGAGTACGAATTTGTTGGAGGCAAGTAACGGTAAGATTGTCATCACAGTTTATATGTGGACAACCAAAAAAGGTGTTTCGTGGTTATAACGGCTCATTTCATTGATTAACCTTAGACTCTTCAAAATCAGATTACATGCATGGTAAGTTACCAATATACGATTTTTATATATACGTAACTCATTCTTTAAACATTTTATGATTACATATTTGCATATATATGTTCCATTTATACATGCTACTAAGGACCTTCTTATTGTGCATATTGAATACTGATACAATATATGATAGAATGAAACATCAATAGAAAAGTATCCAAAATAAAATTTGACAATTACACTTGATGCCAAGAATAAAGAATATAAGCTATTGATGTTGAATATGATGCTTGATGTTGCTATGCCATATGAAAATGTGTTTCCAAGTGAGACCATGTTTGTTTACCTCTTAATGATTCCATTAACATTACATTAAGAGGTCAATTTACCTTTAAATGACTTCATTAAGAAGTAAACAAACAGCCACTGAACCTCATAAATGAGAAATATGTTTCACAACCAAAGATGGATTTAAGTATATATTTTAACTGCCTAGATGATTAAAGTAGGTGTGATTATCTCAACCATGGCTATGAGTATGTTAGAAAAGTTTGACAAATACCAGTCAAAAGTGCATGGATATATTGGACTGTTGGTTATGGCTACAATTCTTAATTCCAGGCCGGCACAAGTTAAAGTTATTTGAGTTTTTGTTTCGCAATTATATAGAGAATCAAAGGAGATACACCCGCTATTCAACGAGTTACGAATTGTGTTGAAGGGGTATGCAACTGCAACTCTCATACAACTTCTAGTTATTTGACATGGTAAAGGTCAATATCTGCTATTCAACTATAGTAAAGCCTACAAGGATCGATTTTTTATGTATTTGGCATGGTAAATGTCAATACTCAAGATTTTTTTGACATTAGCTCGATCAGATTTGCTAAATATGTTCTTGAATCCCTGAATATCCATCCACGGTTGCTTCCAAGTTTAGTGATAGATGTTGAAATGAAAGCCTAGCTCTTTGATCTATAAAATTGTATTCATGCATGCACACACATATATGAGTGAAAAGAAGAAGGAGAATAAAGTTAATATCATTATGTTTTTCACAAAAGACCCTATCCGGACTACATTTAAAAAGAAAAAAAACCAAACCTAGTCAAATACTATCCTCCTACAAATAAGGCTCCAGTAGCAAGGACCTTTGACAAAATCAACCATGCAAAACATTAAATATTAACTAAACATAAATTAAAACATATAACTTATTAATTCATCTAATATTCTAGCCATGCGTACGTGCAGATTAACGGTAGCCACCGAACCCATTAAACGAACCGATTAACCCAATAATCACCCCCTTAATCGGTTATTTCCCTGTCCATTCATAATAATGCCGGCTCCTCTTCAATCAAATTAGCCTCTTGATTTCCCAGTTTCGGACACTCGTTGCTATAGTGACCAAGTTCACGACAATTAAAACATGTAATGTGGCTTTTGTCCCGGACACGTTCATTTCCGTCCCGACTCTTCGCGGACCCCCGACCTCTTCCCCGGCCACGTCCGAAGCCACCCCGACTTGAACCTCTGTTGCCACAATGCTTACACTTTTCTTCACTTGCTAACAACAAACCACCTTGAGTGTCTTCGATCTTCTCGGTGCCTTTAATACACTCCTCGTACGCCTTTAACCTTCCAACGGCCTCGTCAAATAGCATTGAATCCAACTCGAAACATTGCTCTATCGAAGCCACTATTCGAAGAAAAGACTTCGGCATCGAGCCAAGTAGTCTTTTCACCAAGTCTACTTCTTTAAGCTCGTACCCGAGACTCCTTGCCTTCGAAGCTAAACCGCTCAATTTTGTCACAAAATCATCAACACTTTCACCTTCCTTCATTCGCAAACTTTCAAGGTCTCGTTTCAATGTTGCAACCCGAGCCGATCTCACCCGATCCACTCCCAATTACCGTGTCTTCAATCCATCCCACACTTGTTTTGGATCCGTGTAACTCGCCATTTGCAAAACCATATCCTCCGGTATAGCTTGAAACAGAAACGCGAGAGCTTGCTTCGATTGCCTTAGATCCGATCCTCCACCTAGTGCCCTTGGTTCGACCGTCTCCCACAAGCCGTGTGCGTCCATAATCGTCTTGACCTTGACAGCCCACACCGGATAATTCGTCGGGGTCAAGGCCGGAACTTGAAACGACATCGAACCTCCTTCTTTCATCGGTACCATCGCCATTCGATTTTTTGACAGCCCCAACTTACTTTGATCAAGCTTGTTCCGAGAGTACTTTTCCACCGATCAGAAAAACAAAGGTCACACCCGCCTTTTACCGTCTTCCGTCACCCGCGAAACGAACCAAATCAAAGCCACCCGCTTCGATTTCTTCCCGTTCGTTTATACCCGCACCCGGTTAGTCTCTCTTTATCACAATGAACAAGCCCGATCAAGTGAAATCGGGGCTGCTGTGGAGTTGCTTCAAAGTATGATCAAGAACCACTCACAAACTCTAGAAACGAACTAGGAAAAAAAACAGCTCACACCCCCCCCCCCCCTTAAATCGAACCCCGCTCTGATACCAAATGTTGAAATGAAAGCCTAGCTCTTTGATCTATAAAATTGTATTCACGCATGCACACACATATATGAGTGAAAAGAAGAAGGAGAATAAAGTTAATATTATTATGTTTTTCACAAAAGACCCTATCCGGACTACATTTAAAAAGAGAAAAAACCAAACCTAGTCAAATATTATCCTCCTACAAATACGGCTCCAGTAGCAAGGACCTTTGACAAAATCAACCATGCAAAACATTAAATATTAACTAAACATAAATTAAAACATATAACTTATTAATTCATCTAATATTCTAGCCATGCGTACGTGCAGATTAACGGTAGCCACCGAACCCATTAAACGAACCGATTAACCCAACAATAGATTTGTTAACCCACACCAAACTAGACTTCACCTAAAGACCTTGAAAGCATTGATGTGTGCATAAGATTGGTTATGCGTAGAAATCAAAGGTATAAATTGTATTTTATACCATTCACATTGATCATTTTGCTAACAAAAGATGCTATTCATAATTTTGCTATGTTCTAGGTAATGTATGTTCTCGAACAAATGATGTCGATGGTTTTAATTTTAGGAAATAGAGGAATGTGAGAAGGTACAATAGCACAAATGTTGTATACATTAGTAATTTTGTTATTCTCGTTCGATAACAGTTTGTAACGAAGGTGTTTGTGTGATAATAGGATGCAATGTCACTTCCGAATTATTTGCATATTTTGTAATTTTATTCTCATTTTATAAGACGTTGGTATGTTATTGTCAAACATTTTATAAACTATTTAGACGTGTTTGAATGTTTGGTTGCTAATATATGTTGTCATTTCGTAGAAAAATGCATATATACTTATTGTAATGAAAGTTAACGGATATTTATACAATACCCCATCGTAAATTTACGAATAAAATGTTTTTATCATTCTTTTTATGTTAATTTACGATTTTAAGTTACAACTACAACTACATCTAAACTCTATTTATAACTTATAAGACTGACAACATACTACAAGTTCAACAAATAGTTAGATAGCAGAAAACTAAAGATTTTGTAACGAAAACTAAAGATTTTGTAACGAAAAACATTAATTAAAACAAATATACAAATGGTATCAATCTAATTTAAGATGTGTAAACTAAGTGGGTTGGGCCGGCCATTTTTGGAAATGGGATACTTTTCAGATGGGTGAGATGGATTGGGCCTTAGAAAGCCATTTGCTGTAGGTGAAAATTTTGCCACAGGCCCACAGGAATGAAGTTGAAAATTGTGTGAAGTTTCATTAGCGGGTGGACCTTTTTCCTTGCCATTTTTGGAGGATTTTTTTTTGTTTTTGGCATTGAATTTGCAAGTAAAGGTCGCCAATTGTAAACTCGCATGTGTTTCGACTTGCTAATTCTAGTTAATTTAGTGATAACGTGATATTAGCTTGTGATAAGTGTGCGTGTCTATATATATATATATATATATATATATATATATATATATATATATATATATATATATATATATATATATATATATATATATATATAGGATTTGGCTCACATGAGAACCCCTATATTTCGTGAGAACGTGAGAACCACTCTAAAATTTGTGCATGCACTGTATAAAATTGTGCATTTGATACTAAAATTAAATGTTTTCGATAAATTTATGCATTTCATGTAAAAAATTACGCATCTCATGCTATAATTTATCCATTTTATGTACGAATTGTGCATTTGATGTTCAAATTTGTGCATTTAGTTTATAATTTAATGAATGTAAGTTTTGAATGTAATTTTAGTGTTAGATTATGATATTTATTAATATTTAAGACTAATAATGATTTTAAGTAAAACTTTTAATTTTAAATTGTGCATTTTGGAGTGGTTCTCACGTTCTCACGGTAACAAGGGTTCTTACCGGAACCCAACCATATATATATATATATATATATATATATATATATATATATATATATATATATATATATATATATATATATATATATATATATATATATATATATATATATATATATATATATATGGAATATGGTTCGTTTGAGTACCTAAAAAATGCAGAGTATCGTGAGTACCTGTGAACACACGAGTTTCAGATGTGAACTTGCTCCGAAAAAAAGTTTTTTGTTTTTAAATTTTTTTTTCATATTCATTTAGATACAAATATACATATATATACATATATACATATATATATATATATATATATATATATATATATATATATATATATATATATATATATATATATATATATATATATATATATATATATATATATATATATATAATTGTTTGTATGTAATCATGTATGAATGCCAACTCTTTAAAAAATGTTTTTATGTTGGGATAATGTCACAAATTACTTATATAGTCTCAGGTTTGGTTCATTTTGGGTGTTGTAGTTCCTTTTGGTTTATATTAGGTATTAAAATTTTCACAATGTTTTGTTTTACGCAATACACATGTATAAAAAATTAACGAAAATGATGCATTAATAATTACCAAAATAAACCAATATAGAAAGTTTAATTCCTAAAATGGACAATTCTGAAAATTTTAATATCTTAAACAGATGATCATTCACATTACTTAATTGATCATTTACATTAGTCAATTGATCATTCACATTAATTGATCATTCACATTAGTCAATTGATCATTCACATTACTTAATTGATCATTCACAACACTTATTTAACTATTTATACTTCTTGTACACTTATTTGATCATTCACATTACTTAATTAACCATTCACATTACTTAATTGACCATTCACATTACTTAAATGATCATTCACATTACTTAATTAATCATTCACATTACTTAATTGACCATTCACATTACTTAAATACATTTAACATTGATGGTATGTAGAAGATGAAGTCTAACATTGCTGTTCTCGTCATTCATCAAATGTGAATGGACATTTACCTAATGTGAATGACCATTCACATTAGAAGATTGATCATTCACAAAACGTAGTTGACAATTAACAGGACTAATGTAAGGTGCTGATATTATTTAACCAATGTGAATGGTGAAATTTACTAATGTGAATGGCCATTCACATTAGCTGAATGATCATTCACATTGGTTGATGTTATTAATGTTTGATAGATTTGAGAATTTGAGCATTACATGAATGACCATTGTTACTGTTTGTCATTAATCTTGTTACTGTTTGTTAGTAGTTGACGATGAACAGCATACATGCTGTGTTGATATGGTACAACCAATGTGAATGGTAAATTTCCTAATGTGAATGGCCATTCACATTAGCTGAATTATCATTCACATTGGTTGATGTTATTAATGTTTGATAGATTTGAGAATTTGAGCGTTACATGAATGTTCATTGTTATCGTTTGTCATTAATCTTGTTACTGCTTTTTAGTAGTTGACGATGCACAGCATACATGCTGTGCTGATATGGTACAACCAATGTGAATGGTAAATTTCCTAATGTGAATGACCATTCACATTAGCTGAATGATCATTCACATTGGTTGATGTTATTAATGTTTGATAGATTTGAGAATTTGAGCGTTACATGAATGACCATTGTTCTGTTTGTCATTAATCTTGTTACTGCTTGTTAGTAGTTGACGATACACAGCATACATGGTGTGCTGATATGGTACAACCAATGTGAATGGTGAAATTTACTAATGTGAATGACCATTCACATTAGCTGAATGATCATTCACATTGGTTGATGTTATTAATGTTTGATAGATTTGAGAATTTGAGCGTTACATGAATAACCATTGTTATCGTTTGTCATTAATCTTGTTACTGCTTTTTAGTAGTTGACGATGCACAGCATACATGCTGTGCTGATATGGTACAACCAATGTGAATGGTGAAATTGACTAATGTGAATGGCCTTTCACATTAGCTGAATGATCATTCACATTGGTTGATGTTATTAATGTTTGATAGATTTGAGAATTTGAGCGTTACATGAATGATCATTGTTACTGTTTGTCATTAATCTTGTTACTGTTTGTTAGTATTTGACAATGCTCAGATTCACATGTTGTGCTGATATTATTTTACCAATGTGAATGATCAAATAAGCAATGTGAATGATCATTTAAGTAAGGTGAATGATCAATTAAGTAATGTGAATGATCATTTAAGTAACGTAAATGGTTAATTAAGTAATGTGAATGATCATTTAAGTAATGTGAATGATCATTTAAGTAATGTGAATGGTCAATTAAGTAATGTGAATGATCAATTAAGTAATATGAATGATCAATTAGTCAAATAATTATTGTGAATGATCAAATAAGTGTAAAAGAATTGTAAATAGTCAAATAATTCTTGTGAATGATCAAATAAGTGTTGTGAATGAATAATTAAGTAATGTGAATGATCAATTAACTAATGTGAATGATCAATTAAGTAATGTGAATGGTCGCTGTAATTACGAAAATACCCTTCCAGCCAAAAAAAAGGGGGGGGACGCGCATGGAAAGCATTTTTGATCACAACCATTGACTTATTTAATCTTGTGGCTTTGGATGGGTACCCTTGGTACACTGGATTTTTGAAGGGACTCTTTTGAACCCAAATCTATATATATATATATATATATATATATATATATATATATATATATATATATATATATATATATATATATGTCACATATCATTTTCACGTGTCATCTGAAAAGATAAAAAAACTATTATTAGAAAGAATAAAAGATAAATACAATTTATAAGTTTTTTTAATCTATAAATAATAAAAGATAAATATAATTATTATTTTAAAAAAAAATACACTTTTATATATTAATCTATAAATATTAATTAGTAAAATAAATATATAAGTGTTATATTATATATAAACTAAAATCTCAATAAGTATCAATTAAAATATATTAAATTAAAAATATAAAGTTAAAAATATCCTAAAAAACAACTAACTATTTATATCAATTAAAGAAATAATAGTAGTATTCTTAATAGATATATGTTTCTATTTATACTTATATACATTTTATATAAATAAAGTTTATTAAAAAATATCCAGTAACACATGGTTATAAACCAGTATATTATATTTTGAATGATGGGTATTTTAAAATGAATGGATCGGACATAGAACTTGATAAAATAACGATTCGTGTGTGTTGTAAAATGAATGGATCAGACATAGAACTTGATGAACCCTTTAGGTGTGTAATCTATATGTTGTATTTAGTTTTCTTTTCTCTTCTTGTAGTTTTTGGGTTTTGTTTTTTCCTTGTATGTTGTTGAGTCCTTCTCCTTGAAGACTCATGATCTTTTGTGTCTTTTAATAAAAGTTGTCATCCCAAAAAGAATACCATCGTAGTTTTGATGTATTTTAATTAAGTCATATAACTAAAAATGTTTCTTCAAAAGTCTTTTAGCTTGGATAAAAATACAAAGCATCCTTTTTTGGTTGTTTAACTTGTTTATAAAACTTATGGCATACAAAGTAGGTTTTTGTCATCAACACAGATGCTACGATGGCATGGAGATAGTGAGGAACACCGCCTCTTCCTGCTTAATCCCGCTGAAATGTTCTGGCAGCGGTATCATGACCTAATCATGATGCCAATAGAAATATGATATCTTTATGAGTTATGTTTGTGTGTGTTTTGGGTGTGAGAGAAAGATAACTACTACAATGGTTTTAGTGGAATAAAAAAATATATATGTAAAAAGAGAATTGTTGATATGGTCATAACCTTTAAGTGACAAGGTTTACGTACGATGATATCAAAATTCTTTGTATGTATACATTGGATGAATGTATTCAACGAGTTATCAAAATTTATAAAGTGTATGTTATCAAAATCTATCTATATACAACGATTAATGATATCAAAGTTAAGTTATCAAATTTCATCCGGTGTATTCAATGCACGGGTTTTAAATTAATATGTCATGGTATCAAAAGAAAAATGATTGACATTCTTTAACTCGTAGGCCTAAAAATTACTTAAGAAAGAAGATAATGAAACATATCAATATCAAAAAATTATATAAGTAGAAAAATATTATACATTGAATGTGTTGGCCATATTTTAAGATTTATAATTATAACCTAAATAAATTACGGATAAATGATGAGTTTTATTGGGGGTTTTGAGGCTAATAATAATATTAGGAAAATTACATTTAACTATTCAAGTGCTCTATACATGTAACCCTTCTATTATTTATACTAGTTTATTTATCCGTATAATATACGAATTTTGAATAGTTACTTTTTCAATAAATTATTAATTTTAGAATAAATATAGAATTCGATAATAAATGGCAAAAACTATGACTATTGTAAAAGAAATATGACTCAATATTTATTTTAAAAATTATAGATTATAGAATGAAAATTTTATAAAAATAATTTAATAAACCTCCAAATGATGAACGGAAAAAACATCGAAAAATCATTGGCTTTATTTATAATTAATAACAATTATAATAAATCCTTAACTTTATTAATAATTAATATCAACTCTTAAAAATTAAAATTTTCATTTCCCAAATGTCCTGTTTTTAACCATTAAAAAGTGACTATATTAACTTACAGTTGTTAACAAATTTCCTAAAACATGATAACTACTCCCTCTGTTCCATAATAATTGTCCACATTTAACTTTTGAAGTCTTTCTTTTTCAACTTTGACCTCATATATATTAGTTTGTGTTATATAATACTTGATAAAAATTATACCCAAGGAAAATTCCTTTAAAACCAAATCTTTTCATATATTTTGCATCACATATTATATAGCACAATGAAAAATATTTAATGTCAAAGTTGAGAAATAAATATTTCAAATGTCAAATGCGGACAATTATTTTGGGACGGAGGAGGTATTAATTAATTGAATTAATTATTTAAATAAAATATTATAAATTATACATGTTAAACGAAAAATACACTAATTGACAATCTAGTTAAATGACAAATGGTAATTTCTTTAACGTAAAAGATAAATTTAACTATTTGTTAATTATTATTAACGATGCCTTATGAGGCACACCAAACAGGAATTTTAATTTCTGGTTGGATGTAAATTTAAGCATGACACGTATAGAACCATTTCCATTTTTAGTATAACACGTCATTATTTCCTCAACATAAAATATAACCAAGAATGACACGTAATGCACAACCTGGATTTATTGTATTAAATCCTAATAATGTAATTCTCTCTCTCTCTCTCTCATATATATATATATATATATATATATATATATATATATATATATATATATATATATATATATATATATATATATATATATATATATATATATATATATATATATATGTATGTATAATATGGTTCGTGTGAGTACCTAAAAAATACAAAGTACCGTGAGTACCTGTGAACACACGGTTTTAGATGTAAACATAAAAATGTTTTTTTTTTTAAAGTTTCATATTCATTTAGATACAAATAATGTAAGCCTATTTGTAAAAGAATTACACGCATTCACACTTTCTAGCCTCTTAAAAGTCACGTGAACGTGAAAAAATTCATGTGAACATGCTTAGGGTGAACATATGTTCACAACTGTGCAATTCATGTGATCATGCACGTTTCATATAGTTATAGTGTGTTTATGTGTAATTTTTTACAAGTAGTCTTGTATTATTAATTTAAACATGATTATGAAAAAAAATTTAAAAAATGGTTTTAGGTGAGCTTCTGGTACTTCGTGTGAGTACCTAAAAAAATGGTTTGTGTGTGTGTGTGTGAGAGAGAGAGAGATTAATTATAAGAAGACAAACTTGAGAAGTGTAAGAAGCACTGTGATTCACTTTTTTATATATCGATTTATCATTTTTTGAATATATTAATAATGAAACAAAAACTTCGGATAAAATGAATAAAAAATTCATTACTTTTTTACATTGGTTCATTAGTTTTTGAGTTTATAAATATTGAATCACAATTTCAAAAATAAATGAATCAATATGCAAAATTAGTGAATCAATATATAAAAATTAGCGAATCAACATACAAAATTAATAAGCCATTGTTTTTCTCACACTTCTCAATATAATTTTAACTTATCACAATTAACAAATTACACACTTTAAACTTTCAATCAAAGAAATTAAAAACTAAAAAACTTAAACTTTGTTCAACACAAATCACAAATTCACAATTAAAATTTGGTTTGGGCATATATGTTTTAAAGTAAAATCATTATTGTGTAAGAAATTGGACTAAAATTAATATTGGGTTTAAAAAAAATATTGGGTTAATAGGTTTAAAAATAGTATTGGGTTTATTGTGTTTTAATTTTAGAAATATGATTGGATATTGTTCATTTATTAATTTAATGTATTAATTATTTATTTACTTATTTAGGCAATCAATTTTTTATAGGAATCAAAATTCTTTTAAAAAAGTTGCACACACATAATTTTGAATATAAGTTGTACATGTAAAAATTCACCGGTTGCACTAAAAATTTTCACTACGAAACGAAATTATTTGGGAGGGGACCCGTTGCACGGGTTACCCCTCCTCTCAACCTAGGTCCGCCCATAGTCTATCCTATTTTTCTTATTTTATAATCACTCGTCTAATTTTTTTTAAAACTAAACTTCATATCATCTAAACAAGTATTATTTTTTATAGATTCCCTTTTTTTAAATTATAGATTAAAAATTGAATTGAAAATAAAAAATAACTGATTTTTATAAATTAAACCTAAAAAAAGTCACGAAAAACTATACGACAAAAGTTTTGAGTCAAAGTCAATATTATAAGGGAATAAAATTCAATCATCTATTATTTAAAAGGGAAAAAAAGTACCAAATTGACGTGTTCAATCTATCTATACTATTAAAAGAGTAACTATACTCTTTTCTGGTGAAGTCACGTGTCGTCACCATGAATCGACACGTGGCAGTTATAGATATTAAAAAGAATAAAGAAATTTAAATCAAATCTATCCAATTCTAATATAATTCACTTTTAAATTCAAATCAAATCAAACAAAATCTAATACTCTACTAACTTATTAATTAAATCTATCCAAATCTAATATAATCCACTTTTAAATTCAAATCAAACAAAATCTAATAATCTACAAACTTATTAATTATAAGATAATATAATAAAAGTTTAAAAATATATATAAGAAATTAATTACTCTTCATATATATATTTAGAATTATACAAAATTAATAGGTCATAATAAATAATAATATCACCTTATATACTTTTGTTTAAAAATAATATTTATATCTTTATTTTTTTATTTATTATATTTTATATATTAAAAATATCCGCGTAATACGCGGGTAATAAACTAGTTAGTTTATAGAAACAAATTAAACATGAGTCATTACATATATGCTTTTATATAAATTACATGACAAGTTACCTTATTAACACCAAATTCATTATATGGAGAATTCCAAAAAATTCACACATACATATACATATATTACGATCATGTGCGCGCAAAGATATATATACTAGGTTAATTTAATGCTCATATATTACATGAGTTTATTTTAAAAATATATATTATATAATAATTATAAAAAAAATAATGTGTGATTTAATTGATTAGTTATTAAATTAATCATATTATATTTGAATAGATTTGTTTCGCTTTAAAATTTAAAGTAAAATTTACTAATGAAGTGGCAAAATGAGAAAGTGACATGTGTACATCAAAAGAGAGCATGACACATGGCACGCTAGTTATTCATTTAATGTGTGTGTGTAGATTTGGTTTCAAGTGAGAACCATTAGTTTTGCGGTGTACCGAATGTAACTCGCTTAAACCATTTTTTCAAAAAAAAATTCATAATCATGTTTAAATTAATAATACAAGACAAGACTACTTGTAAAAAATCACACATAAACACACACTAGAACTATGTGAAATGTGCATGTTCACATGAACTGCACTGTTGTGAAAATACGTTTACACTAAATATTTGAGCACTGGTGAGCACCAATCGAAATAAGCTTTTATACATACATTTTTTATATATACAAGAAATACACTTTCAGTGGGTTCATTGAACTCATAAGGTTAAATATATACAAGATTCATTACATTTTCATGCTTTTATATATATAAACTTTATTAGGTGTATTTGCATTCACAAATTTTGATACACACAAGATTTTTTTCAACTATTCGCAAGATTTATTTAATTTTGAGTTATATAATATACACTTATGCTCATAATTTGACTCGAACTTCCAACTTTAAGATTCTACTTAACACCTGGTATGCTAGGATAGACCCTTTAGTTTAAGTTATATACCTTTTATGTAATAATTTTTAAAAGGTCAACGTAATAAATGAGTTATATTTATATCAATTAAAAAAATATTTTTGTATTAAAAATATAATATTATTGTATTTAATTTTTAAGTAATATACATTTTATACAAATAGTTTTTATTAAAAAAATATGTGGTTAGTAAACTAGTATTCAATAATTTATATCTATAAGCTATATTAAATATAAATAAATGAAGAACTCTATTCATTACTTATGGTATCATGTGTTAACATCACCTATCGACATGTTTTATTTACTATTTTAAAATTTTAGAATTAATCAATGTCGTGTCTATTTGATACCAAATTATGTGCAAAATCTAAATCTTATATCATTAAAGATGATATAAAAAACAAATAGGATTTATAAAAATTTAAATGTATAAAAGTTCAAATTTTACTTACGTACATGTTTATAATTTTTTTTACTAATATCATTATAATGGAAATTTGATAAAATATTACTTTTGAATCTATCTATACTATTAAAAGAGTAATTATACTCATTTCTGGTGAAGTTACGTGTCTTCACCATGAATCGACACGTGGCATTTATTGATTTTAAAAATAATAAAGAAATTTAAATCAAATCTATCCGGATCTAATATAATCCACTTTTAAATTCAAATCAAATCAAATCAAACAAAATCTAAAACTCTACTAACTTATTAATTAAATCTATCCAAATCTAATATAATCCACTTTTAAATTCAAATCAAATCAAATCAAACAAAATCTAATAATCTACTAACTTATTAATTATAAGATAATATAATAAAAGTTTAAAAAAGTATATAAGAAAATAATTCATCTTCATATATATTTAAAAATATACAACATTAATATGTTATAATAAATAATAATATCATCTTATATACTTTTGTTTAAAAAATAATATTTATATATTTATCTTTTTATTTATTATATTTTATATATATTAAAGATATCTGCGTAATACGCGGGTAATAAACTAGTTAATCAATATATTAATAGACTGATATCTAATAAATAAGTCTACATAATTTCCCTTGTATTGCGCAAGAAATTCAAAAAATGATTGTCATTAACTGTTCATCATCATGAAAAACAAGGTCCCGTTTAATTAATATAAAATCATTGCATTTTTTAATAAAATAATAAAAACCATTATTTTCCAAAAAGAAAACGTATAATACAAAAAAAAAAATTATTATATTATTCTCCTAAAATACGTTAGATATTAACATTACTATAATAATTATATTAAAAAAAAAAAAGGAAATATAATAGCAAGGCTAAGTGCCCAAGAGAATGGGATTTGGGAAGGAAGGTAGGAGGAGAGTGAAACGAGGCTGGTTGTTACATGTTAGTTTGAATTGATATAGGCACGCAATTCGTGTATTCGTGTCGTGTAACAGGTCAGACACGAATTTGACACGACACGAATTTGTCAAACCTGTACACGACACGAAATAAAAAACGTGTCTGGTTATGAAACATGTACACGACACGGAAAAAATTCGTGTTACCTGTGACACGACACGCAATTTAGCCGTGTCACACGAAAACACGAATACACAACCTGTAAACGAATTATACACGAATTTTTAATAAAAATATGAACTTATAAATCCAAATTTCCATCTTCCAAAACATCTAATTCCAAGTTTCCAACATCCAAAACATATAAATCCAGTTCTCACAAAATATATAATTCCAAATCCCAAAACATATAAATCCAAGTATCAAACAACACTTCAGAAGTATTGAATTCCGTGTTTTAGACGTGTCAGGCGTGTCTTAGACGTGTCATCCGTGTCACACGTATTTTACACGTGTCTTATACGTGTTTATACAGGTAAATTCGTGTTTGACACGTGTAAGACACGAAACACGAATTTCAAAAACAGGTCAACCTGTTTTAACACGAAACACGAATTTACCAAACCTGTACACGAATATTTCGTGTCGTATACGTGTCGTGTCTGTCGTGTCGTGTCCCATATTGCCAGGTCTAGGTCCACATGACCAACTTACCGCGTGTTGAATTGCCCTGACCCGGACCCGGACCCAGATACCCAGACCCATCTTTTACCATATGCTTTCATTCATTGTCTTGGGGATTAAAGCATTTTATACGGAGGGCGAAAGGTTTTGCTAAATTGTTCGGTGACCAAGATTTTCTTGGGAGTTTTCGAAAGTAAGGACAACAAGACCATGTTCTGTGATTTCCACAAAGAGCACGACCACGACACTAACCATTGTATTGAATTTAAAGAAAAGAACGAGGTCAGTCATCAAGGAAGGAAAGCTAAACCATCCGGTCCGGGACATAAAGAAGCAGGGTCATGGCAAAGGGGACGGATCATCCCAGCGCTATGCATGCTAAGGAAAAGAGAAAGGTGAAGATAAGGCCTTGACGGGAGAAATAATGGTGATCCGGAGATGTGCATGGTAGGGGGCCAATGGAAAGTTCTGGAAAAACGAAAAACCAAGCAGACTCCTAGCCCCACACATATACCCACCACCTTACCTTATACCATCTCTAACATATCTTATTTAACCTCATCTGCTCATCCTACCTTTGCTCTACTTAACCATATCGACCCAACCCCACCCACCTATCTTCACCTTACCTATCCTACCCAGCTACACTACCCATACCACCAAACCTATCATTTTTATTGTCACCCCTACACTACAACCACCCTACCCTACCACCTTATCTCATCTACCCATATACTACACCAAGGAAAAAATTTTAGAAATGAGTGGTTTTTTTATTTTTCCAACAAAAGTACTAGCCTTTTTTTTTTGTTTTCAAAACTAATATGTTTGGGGTTGGGAAGACCGAATGGCAGGGTGACTGAAAGTTCACATTTTGAACACCATTCGGTGTTGGAAAGACCAAATGGTAATGATTGGGTGACTTTGCTATAATTTGGTGTTAGGAAGTGAGAATGGTAATGATTGGGTTTTTGGTATAATTTTGTGTTGGTAATACCAAATAATACTTGTCTTTTTTGTTTCATTAATTTTCACAAATGACTAATTGCTAAAAATAATATTTTTCACAAATCAGTTTCTACCTCCAATAATATTTTAAATGACTAATTGCTAAAAATAGTAAGAACTTTATATTTTTTTGCATTTATAACTACAGTATTGGACATGGAGATTTAAAATACAAAAGTTGATACTATTAAATATAAAAATACAAAAGTTGATATTATTAATGAAAAAAAATAATGTTGGTATAATATAATATTAAAAACTTGTTACTATTTATATTTATCTGTCGTGTTTTCATTTAGTTTATACCTAATTATATAAATATAATTATGTACTTATATTTATTTACGTTAGTAAGTATATAATTATTATTTCATTATAATGTGTATAAATATTTTATGTATGTTATTATATTTTATAAAAAATAAAATTGAAATAAGATCCATTACTTGATACAACAATCATATATTGTCCGTAGTAAATAACTAAAATATAATATGAAAAGTTACATTGTTACAAGAGCGTGGGGAGTACCCAAGCCGGGAGCGGGGCGGCTTCGCCACATCAGCCGAAGCCGGCGGCTACACCACCCCCACCCCCGCGACCCCGCTGAAATCGAACCCCGGCCGGCTCCGCGTCCCCGCTGCACCCCGCTCCTTCTCCAACGGTCATGTGACCGTTTCAAATAAAAAAAAAAAAATTTTATTAAATATTTTTCCCTATAAATATATCTTCACAACACATCCATTTTCACCACCTTCACCATTTTCATCATCTCTCCAACTCTCTTTCCCATTTCTCTCAATCTCTATATTTTTTAAAGTCATGGATCGAAACACCGGCAAACAACCCGCCGCAAGTCGAAAACGCGGCAAACAACCGGCTTCTCAATCAAACCCTTCTTTCCGCCCACCGCAAAATTTTACGGATAACTCGGCACCATACGTGCCACAATTTTCACCCCCCAATCCACAATATTACCAACCATCCCCACCCAATCCACAATATTACCAACCATCCCCACCCAATCCACAATATTACCAACCATCCCCACCCAATCCACAATATTCCCAACAATCCCCACCCAATCCGCAATATTCCTCGCGAGAATTTCACGAGGGTTTCGAACCATATGCTTATCGGGACCCCGCATCTAGAGACGAGGACGACGAGGAGACGGTACCCGAAACTCAACCCGTCGATTCCGACGAGGAGACGATTCCGGTAAACACCGCGGCAACCGGGTCTACACGAAAGGGTCCAATGAAAGCGAAAATGTGGACCTCCATGGAAGAAAAGGCTTTGGCGGAAGCCTGGATCGATATTTCCGAAGATCCAACTACCGGAAATAATCAAAAACGTTCAAATTTTTGGGGACGAATCCTCCAAAATTTTGATAACCGAGTTGGTGGAACTAGCCGCACCACCCACCAACTTAATTCAAAGTGGAAAGACATGAACCGCAATTGTACAAAATTTGGCGGCATGTTTAACAACAATGCGATGCAGCGACGGAGCGGGGAAAACGATTACGACGTTTTCACCAACACCCAAGAACAATACAAGGCCCTTAATAAAGGTAAGCCGTTTCCACACCAATCGGCTTGGGAGGTGCTTCGACGTCATCCAAAGTGGAACCCCGTTCCACAAATGGATGATTTTGTTGAGCCGCAAAGAAAGCGGTCCAAAACTTCCGAATCTAACACGATCGGAACACCGTCTTCTGATGCGGCATTTTTAGGTCTTGACATTGACGAAGATGACGAGGGCGACGCGGATCTTGAGCAGCTTGAACGACCACGCCGCAAGGGGAAAAAACCAGCATCAACATCAGTCGACCCAGAGATGCAATCAAAATTCGAAAGGATTTCATCATGTCACGAGCAAGATCTTGAAGATAAAAGACGTCACCGAGCACGACTTGAAGAATTAAAAAAATCAAAACAAGAAAAAGAATTGGAGTTGAAAGAGAAAAAATATAATGCGTACATTGCGTCACTGAGTGAACAACAACACGAACGTGACTTGGAATTTTTCATTCGGCCACACGACCATCTGCAAGGTAACGCTTTGGAAGCCGTATTGGCCCGCAAACAAAGAATTGCGGAGCGTTGGGGATGGCGACTATAATTTTTTTAGATTATGTACTTTTTTTAATTTTTAGTTTCGTAAGTTTTTATTTTTTAGTTTCGTAATTTTATTATGTAATAGTTTTTTAAATATTTATGAAATTAATTATTTTATATTTAATAATTGTTTTCTTAATTAAAATGTTAAAAAAATTAAGAAAGATGGAAAGGTTAAGAAAGGTGGGTATTTCCTAGTTAGAAAGGTGGGGAAAGGTGGAGAGAGAAAAGCTGATGTGGCGCTGACGTGTACAGAAAGATGGATTTGGGAGAGGTGGGTACTCCCCACACTCCAACAGTCATATATTATCGTCCAGTGTGTCTAAGTGGACGTGGTTCATGCTTCATTGCGAATGGGAAACCAAGGTCTCGAACGAAGATGTAATTGTACGTTTGACACGTAAACATCAAGGAATCTATGTTTTAGTAATAAATCTTGTCTCTGCGGCATAAAACATAATAAGACGTAAGAATTTTCGTTTTCAAAGTGCTTAAGATCGTTTTCCATGTCACCTCCGGGCTTAATGAAGTAAAAAAATCTTCGAGTACGGGCATTCGTTACGTAACTCAACTGTTGCATAACTTCTCTCTCAAGCATGTCTTTTGTTAGTTTATCAAGTTGTACGTAATCAATGTAGTTTACAACACCTCCTTCGTATCTTCTCGAAGGTAATTCAGTGAATAAGCCACCATGGTGAAGATTTATGATGATTAGATCATCAAACTCATCTGTGTAGAAAATAAAATGTCTAAGAATGTAAGATTGTAGATAATGATTTGTAAATATTATGCGAATAACATGAAGTGTAGGTACCGTAGTACTGTTGATCCACGCTTGTTTGATTCGGTGGTCTGATCTTCCAAAGTGAGAGATGTCTCACAACATTATTTGAAGTTATCGTTTGACGACGAGTGTTAGTAGGGTTTGATGTGTTTGTTCTTGTTCTGTGAGGATTTGTGTTACCTTGTTGAAGTTGGTTGACCGAAATGTTTGTTGGGTTATTCGATGTTGGTTCGTCAACCCAGGCAAAAAAGTCACAAGTTAGATGTTCTGGCGGGTTGACGAAGTCATACGCCGCGCAACAGTAGTAGCGTCGACCAGCGTGCATCGATGAGTTCGAGTTTTGTATGGCAGTTGTATCCCCACACTTGCAGGTAACTATTGTTTTTCAAAGATCTTGGTTATTGGGGATAATAGAGCGAGTAGTTATTGTAATAATATAGTTTACGATATCTTACAATTACAATGAAATTGAAAAGAATATTTATAGAGAAGATTCTGTCAGCCCGGAGGTGACAAGGCCTTGTAATTCGGTGTTTGGAACACCGAATGTCAGGAACAGTAAGATTCTGTCAGCCCGGAGGTGACAAGTCTCTGTAATTTGGTGTTTGGAACACCGAATGTCAGGAACAGTAAGATTCTGTCAGCCCGGAGGTTACAACTCTCTGTAATTTGGTGTTGACTACACCGAATGTCAGGAACAGTAAGATTCTGTCAGCCCGGAGGTGACAAGGCTCTGTTATTCGGTCTTTGGAACACCTAATGTCAGGAACAGTAAGATTCTGTCAGCCCGGAGGTGACAAGGCCCTGTAATTCGGTGTTTGGAACACTGAATGTCAGGAACAGTAAGATTCTGTCAGCCCGGAGGTGACAAGGCACTGTAATTTGGTGTTAGGAACACCGAATGTCAGGAACATTAAGACTCTGTCAGACGGGAGGTGAAACATGTGTTAAGACATGGTTTTTAAATGTTCACGTAAAAAGACAAAAGTAGCCTACATGTTTACTTTGTCACCAAAAAAATCGTGTCTACCAATGTTTTTGTAATCAACCGTGTATGTATTATTTAAGTTCATACAACATACTAAGTAGTCATATAGTTGTTTTACAAGTTGGTTAACATGTACGCATAGTTATCAGACGTCAAACATGTCTCAAGTCATGATTTTTAAATTTTCACATAAAATGAACACATATGTTACAACACATAAATATCAATTAGGAAACACATATGTTACAACACATAAAATACCAATACAAATACATACTAGAACACTACTGAAATGTTGGTTGCGAGTTTCGGCATGTTGTTCGATTGTGGCCTGGTTGATGACAAATCTCACATCTTCGAATACGTCTTTCTTCGGGATCTCGAATATCCATCTCATTACGAAATCGGCGACCATTTCTTCTCCCCCTGGCTGTTGTGAATCTAGTTCTATCTCCTTTTATTCTCCATCCAGCTTTTGTCCATAAATCCTTGTGTTTTAGTGGTTGAAAGTTACACCTGTATTGTTTTCGATACGTATCAGTCGTGTAGACGTCATGAACAATGGTATCCAAGGAAGCACCTCTTTGTCTACATACGGCTATTGCATGTGAGCATGGAAACCTATTCATCTGCCATTTTCCACATGTGCACGTACGACGTAAAAACTCAACGGTATAATCATTTCCCCCTATCATTTGTCGTCAAGTTTGAGACCACTGATGTCTTAATGGTTATATACAAAAAATAAGAACTAATAGACAATTAGGCAAGTGTACCTATCGTTTACTAGCATATAAATGGCAAGAACCGAGTTATCGATCTCGAGGACACAATGTAAAATGATGATAATAAACTCGTTGTCAATAATTAGTCTAAATGAAAATGATAGGATTTTTTTTTGATAAAACGAAACACCAAATTTAGAAACTATTACTCAATTAAAGACTATTTCACTAAATGCTACTTGAATATAAAATAATTCACTAAGATTAGACGATTGCAAATGTATAAAATCAGAGAATAAAAAGGTAATCATTCAAGTTTACTCCCCCCCGCACATTAGGTGACTAGGAATTAAGCATAGCGTAATTGAAGGATAAGAAAATATAATCAAACGTCACAAACTCCTCTTTCAACTTGTTTGCTTTTAAATTAAAAAGTTAGATAGTCGGAAATCTCCTAGTAAACTAACCAATTAATTACACAAGATAATATTTATACAAATCGATTTCTTGAAAGGTGAATTTACTTTCGCAAATACACATATAAAGCTAGACTTTCATCTAAGCAAAATATTCCCGTTGATGATGCTAAAATACATGAATTAAATCCTTTTACTATTTCTAGCTCAAGGCCAAACAAATCCATAGACAAACTCGTAAAGAATGACTAACAAATTAATTTTAGCTTTCGCTTTTAAACAACTCATTAATCACTAACTAAAACATGTATTTTAAGCATCCATCAAGAGATAAGTCTAACAAGGAATCGAAACGTTAAACACCTAAAACTTGCTAACAAATGTGCATCTAATGTTTGGGGGTTGACAAACCCGAATGATTACAAGGAAAACTACTCACTAGCCATAGAGGATGAACTAAAAACACAAAATAATGAGAGATTCATCTAAATAAACAACGGTTATAAAGAAAACTCCCCCAATGATTGTCAAACTATCACCACTTGCAGCAACTTTAACTTCTTCACGTGCTATCCACAGTGGAATTTTCGTAGCCTCCACATACAAACCCTAGGTATTGATTCGACCCCTTAATTTCAGAGAAAAAGATGCTTAAATAGCACCAGATCTGCTGCTGCTCGCGCCGCGACAAATGCAATAGTCGCGTCGCTACTGTCACTTGTACGATATGGTCAGATCCTGCAACTGAAGGTCGCGCCGCTAGCAAGTATCATGTCGCGCCGCGATGATGTTTCTGCTTTAAATCACCATGCATGCCACGAAAAGTCACGACGCGAAGCTTGGATGGTCGCGGCGCGACCAACAACCTGTTCGTGAAACTGCACAGCATGCTCATCTCTTTCCTTTCTTGTCACGTAGAGGAAGGGAAACTCTCCGAATCGGGAACAACGGCTTCGAATCACCTGAAAACACGAATATAACGTAAATAGATGCGAAATAAATGTGTTTTAGAGAAAAACCGGAAAAACTAGGGGCAAAAGTGACGTAAATATATATCTGATAAGCGTTGCATCAAAATACCCCACACTTGAACATTGCTTGTCCTCAAGCAATCTGCAATATTGAAGATTAAAACGGCCTTTTCGACAAACTCTCTCTACAAACATACAAGAAAGACTCCTAAACAATAAAGATCCGAAATGAAAACAATTGAAACCAAACGAGTAACTTAAGGGATCATTCAAAGCAAGAGATGCAAAAAATTAGAGTATGCACAACATCAAAGATTCCGAAATCTAGCCAACACAAACTAGCACCTCACCATGGAATTCACTCAACACTCAAGTGTATATAGGTTTAAGTGTGTATCATTGCACAATCCACTCAACGCCATTCATGTTGATCAATATAGGCATAAGCTTGACAAAAAATCAAATCTCGATCGCTTAGAAATCCAAAATTGGCATAGAAAAAGGCTACGGGATAGCAATTTGGCAAGGCTCGGCATAAAAGAAAAAGATAAAGAAAAAGAAAAGAATTAGGAGATAAGATAAAAGAGAAGATACGAGATAGGACGGGGTACAACTTCTCCTCAAAATCAGGAGTTATTTCCACAATTTGAGGAATGACAGCAACCTCACTTTATTACTACCTAACAACAAGAAATTTAAATTGAGAGAAAGATGCATATTTGGACTTGGAAGGGAGACATTCAATCTCGTCGAGCCTTCGATTAATAGACTCGACACCGGAGATCTTGGACTGATTTGGGAAAATTTGGACTTGGAAGGGAGACATTCAATCTCGTCGAACCTTCGATCAATAGATCCGACACCGGAGATCTTGGACTGAACATGGGAGTTTAGAACTTTCTCTCTTTTTGTTTTTTTTTTTTTTTGTTTTTTTTTTTTTTTTTTTTTTTTTTTTTTTTTTTTTTTTTTTTTCACAAAAGAGGTACCCGCCCGGACCAAAGAAATAGAAGACAACGGTTTAGAAAAGGGAAGAAGCTGGGGGATTTCTGAAACGAAAGGGAAAAGGCTCAACAGGGCTACTAAGGGAAGGATAAATGGAAAAAAAAAAAAAATTAAAGAAACAAAGAAATTGGTTTTCCTACAAACAGCCTTTAAATATGCCAAGATTTTCAAAAATTGCGATTTTTGACATGTATTAAGAATCAAGTTCTACTTCTATTAAACAACATCGGCCAAACACACGGAAACGAAAGTGAGCATAAAAAGTGTATGCTATTAGGCTCAAGTCTCACGAAATGAATATTGAGGGTCAAATCGCTAATCGTGTGGTTTCGATCCAAGAATCCTAATAATGCACTCCATAAAACATCTCTAGCATGTAAACAACCCCAATGAACTCATCTAACTTCGCATGCATTTAAATTAGAACAATATTATCTAAGAGTCTAGCTTGCAAAAATAGAGAAAACGTTTGACAAAAAGGCCTAACTTCCAATTAGCAGCTAAGGACAAACAACAAACAAAACTCAATTCAGAAAAATCTAACCCCACCCCACACTTGAACATGACATTGTCCCCAATGTCGAGCAATAGCATTCTAAGCAGGAAGAAAGGGAAAAGAATTACTCCCCTATTGTGGCGTCCGAGGCGGCATACATTGACACGAAGAAACACTTAAAGTTGAAACAACACATGGAGTACGTACCTACAAAAAGAAAGAAAATGTAAGATGGACTAAAAAAAATGCAATAAAAGGAAAGTAAAAGGATAGGGAATTGCAAACAGCCCCTCAAAGGGCCCCTGGCGGCGGATCTTGGTGGAAGTGATGGTCGTGAAACTGGAATTGGTCATCGGCGAATTGGCTTGAGGTATAATCTGGTGGCGCTTGAAAGTGATCTTGGTTGTATTGATGGGGCTGGAACTGCTGCGGCTGGTACTGTGGCGGAGGCGGTGCTTGGTAACCTTGACTTTGCATAAATGCTGAAAAGTGGTCGTAATGTCTTTGTGAAGACATCGCGAAGTGGTCAAAGTTAGTTTGGAGACTGCGCATGTCGTTTCCCGAAGCATCGAATCTCGCATCATAAGCCGCTAATCGAGAGTTTATCTGATCAAACCTTGCGGTTTGATTGGAAAACCCTGCGTTCATAGCCGAGAAACCATCTCTTATAGTAACTCCCAAGGCAGCCATCTGATTTTCCAACCCAGATATACGTGGTTCCCAACCGGCTGAGCTCCGGCGGGCTGGTCTTGGTGCCTCCATTTCAACTTCCTCCTCGTCTTCTTCTTCTTCCTCATCTACGTCTACTCGCCTTCCTCTTGGTCTAGATCGGCCGCTACACATAATTAGCCTCTGCGCCGGATAATCCCGTAGGATTATCTTGGTTTGTGTCAGAAAATGCTCATCTGTCGTCTTCATCGGGGCGCAGGCTCTCATGGAACTGAGAGTAGCCGGGGTCAACAAATTGTATGACCGGGCTAGGCGGGTAATGTAACGGCCCGCGGTGATTGCACTCTTTTCCTTTTTCTCCGATTCGGCCTTTAAAAAGGCCGCTAAGTGATAAGGAACGCAACAGTGATACTCAGGCGAGAGCACATAGAAGAGGAGCTCTAAGTCGTGCAGGGAGACCTTTTCCTGACTCTGTTTCCGTCCAGCTATTGTGAAGGTTAAGACGCGATGAACCAACCGATCTATAACTTCGTAAAATTGAGATTCTTTTGCCGTCTTGGGGTCAAACATGCCGGTAGCAATTTGGCTCCAGAAATCTTGCGTGCTAAAATCATCCGGCCGATCGATAAACCCAGTAGCAATATAATCGGCAAAGTCCGGATGACGCACGTCCTGACGGGAGTATACCCCCATCCGAACTGCAAGATCAATAACGGAAGTGGATCTCTCAACTCCACCAAGTCTGAACGTGATTTTGTCGTTGTCGTTCAGATCGGAGGTTCCTAGCAGGAAGCTATATGAAGCCATGAACTCTCGGGTGAGTTCCACGTAAGAAATCTCTTCCAAATTTATCAGATTCAACCATGCATTTGATGTGAAATTCAGGAATTCCACCCTGAATTTTTCTTGTAATTGCGCGGCTAGACCTGGATGACCAGCCCCTTCGACCGTTCTCAGAAAATCCCAATCTACTAGACGACCGGGATAAATTTCCCTCTTTTGGATGACCTTCATTGCCTTTTTATAGGATTCCTTCCGGCGTGTCGGAGTCACATTATCAAAGTTTAAGAACGGGTGGAAATCACCCACGGCCATTGGCATATCCTCGTCATGGGCCCCCGATCGGGAACCCGAGCCCCTAAGTCGTTTCCCTAGACCCGCCATCCTACAAAACACACATGAATCCAATCAAAACGTGTACAATATCCACATTCAAGTGCAAGATTCATTCTAAAAATCCATGTCCCAAATCATACTCCCTTTCAAGAAAAATCACTCAATCAACACTATAAAAGTGCAAAAATTATGAAAAGAGCGAAATCTCTCTAAATGTAACCCACATTTTCTTCCCAAAAAAAAATTAATTAAATAAATAAATAAATAAATAAATAAATAAAGATCCTACGCAAGGAACTCTATCAAAAACAAATCTCAACCTTC
Organism: Centrapalus pauciflorus; assembly: GCA_020465985.1. Classification (NCBI taxonomy): domain Eukaryota; kingdom Viridiplantae; phylum Streptophyta; class Magnoliopsida; order Asterales; family Asteraceae; genus Centrapalus; species Centrapalus pauciflorus. The sequence goes on from JAANYP010005597.1 coordinate 230,137, forward strand.
AACTCCACACAAAAAACTGCAGCATCAACAATAATCCTTAACCATTGTCTAAAGCAAATGCAAAAAAAAATCTATCATCTAGAAGCAAGAACTTGATAAAAGCATAGAAATCTATCATACTTCTAAACAAGCAAAAAGATTCGCCAAGAAATAATGGAGTTCACATTTCATGGAGAAAAACTTACCAAAGATGAAAGATGCAAACAATGTAGGAAGAACATACCTTTGCTTTAGGAGATTTGAGAGAAAACTGAAGATAGATTTGATTATTTGGGTGAAAATGGCGTTTTTTTTGGAAGAAAAATCGCAGAGAGGAGCGTTTGGGGGTGTGGGGATTGTGTTTTGCGAATATGACAGGCGGCTAGGGTTATAACCGATCAGACAGGGTCGCGCCGCGAATGGTCTGAGG
>JAANYP010005598.1:0-25763 GCA_020465985.1 Centrapalus pauciflorus
ATTACATCAAGGTAGCCTCAGTTGCAGATAAGGAACTTGAAGAGGCTGAGAAAGAGCCATCTAGAGCTGATCTGATAAATCTTTGGTTCAAGAAGGAAGAAAAGAAAGATCAGCTGAAGATGAAGAAGAAGATGAGAAATCCAAGTGCTGGAAATTTTGCTGGAGGGATTATAAGCTGGTTCTTTGACAAAGAACTGCAGCTATTTATCTTAAAAAGAAGAGATGGCCTTCAATACTTGAGGCGAACACTGAGGGCGTTCAACTCACTGCCCAAGATTGAAGTAAAGGAGCTTGCTTGGAAAGAATTAATTAATATAGGTAATGACAAGTACGCTGAGGTTGTGGCAAGAATCATAAGGAAAGAAGGAAGATCTGGGAAATTCGAGCGACTCAAGCCAAGGACCGGAAAGAGGGTCGAGGATCAGTCGAGAATAGATCCTCATACAGGTAGGCCATGGGCCAGGATGGAATACAAACCTGTGAGGTGTCTAAAGAAAGTCCCAATGAAACCAATGCCACAGAACGTTTTGAGCAACATGAAGTGGTGGTACCTAGAGATTGACACTGCTGAAGCTATCATGGAAGATCAAGACGAGCAGGTCATTTTGAAGGTATATGATCCAGTGCATTTGATAAACCTATCGAAGGACGACCTGAAGAAGCTTCATGATCAGCCTATTTTCTTTACTGAACCATGGAGATCTGAAGCCAGGAAGTTCCAAAAGGTAGTTAAAGTTTGTATAGATGCTGGATTATATGCAGGTAGTAGTATATATAGCTCTAGTACTTAAATTTGATTTGATGTAATGTAAATAATTAGAAGCTATCGTCAAGGGGGAGTCTGTTGGTACACCCTGTGTGACGATAGCAGTCTAATCGATCTGCATTATGGTTTAGGTAATATTCTGAGTATTAACCAGTATTTTGATATATATGTTTTATATGTGTTTGTCTATTATTGATTGTGTGTTTGAACTTGATGTAGCATATTACAAGAAGTTCAAACATAAAGGTCAAAGATTAACTCAAGCATAAGTTAAAACATAAGTTTCATCACTTAAGTGTTTAAGTGTATTGGCTAGATTCGAATAGGTAAAGGAAGACATTCAAATCTGTGATAGATTCGAATGTATCCTTAGATTCGAATGGGCTAGATTCGAGTCTGTCAGATGGACAGATTCGAATGGGCCTTAGGCCAGATTCGAGGTTGGCCCACAACAAACTCGAATCAGGGTCTATAATTAGGGATAGACTCGAATGATTAGGGACTTTTTGCAGAATTCGTGAGGAATTAAGCAAGAGGCGATCTCGAGTTTATCAGCTAGGTGAGTGCCGTTTCGGAGAGAATTAGTACGTAGGATCGTTCGTGTGTCGTTCGTTCAGCGTCTAATAGTCTCCGTGTTTCCGTTGGTTGAGAGTTGTCCGTCTAACCGTCAACGAGGATTCCGCACTCGTTCACGGATCCGCGTCTAGATAGATCTTGCAGTAGTAGACCTTACAAATCCATCAAATGTCTGATCAATGATGTAAGCATATGTCTTAGAAGTCATGATAGCAATGAATCATAAAGCAAAGTCTGAAGCAATATTAAATGCAATATGAAAAGATAATCAAATAGCTATCATGATCCACTGGGCAACACCCATCCATGGTGTGCACAGGTCTCATTCCAGCTGATAAAGTGAATATCAATAAATCTATCAGCAACAATATATCTCAACCGGATCTATGCATGTTCAATCTGAATATCTGTAACTCACAGGTCTGGGTCTTGGTCAAACAGATATAAGAATCTGCCACCTGAGTTATCTCAGGATTTTGTCAATTTGCAATCTGTCAATCAATTCTCTGACCCGCTTTTAAGTCTTTTAAAATCTTTGTCTTTATGTTCAGAATTTCACTGAACCTGTCCAGAATTATATCATATAAATCCCATATCAATATCATCATCATTATCATGGAATTTCATCATCTTCTGGTCATTAAAATCTTTAATTCTATCTGATTCTGATAATTTTTCTATTCTCAAATTATTCTCTGTCTCAATATTTCTCAAAAAGTCCCTTATTTATACATTTAACAATGTATATAATCATTCATTGAATATCAATTATATAAATGTTGGGTTTCGGGCCATTAATTTCGGATCCACCCGGATCCGGACACCTCCGAACCGAACTGGCCAACCGAATTCGGATCCATGTACCCCATCCGAAATCTGAGATCCGAATTGAACTTATCCGAACTGAGGACATATGAACCGAATTTGAAAGGCCTCCGAAATGCAGGGTCCGAATTAGCATATTTATCCGAACCGAAGCTTAGGTCCGAAATGGGCACCATCCGAATTTGGTCATATCCGAATTAGTACCATCCGAACTCGGATCATCCGAGTTCGGACCATCACTTTAACAAAACAATAATTTTATTATCCGAAGTATGGGTTCCGAAGTGGTGCATCATCCGAATTAGGATCAATATAGCATCCGAAATCAGAGCACCATCCGAAATCATCCACTCATCCGAATTCGGTTTCAACCGAATTCGGATCCTAGTCTTCATAATTTTCCAGAAATTTGTTCTTGATGTTCATACTTGTGTTCATACGGATTTTATCAATAATCAACAAATTCTCATATTTATTAACATGCAATGTAATATTTTATTGTAACAACATTATTTGAGTATTTTTATACTAATTTCCTTATCATAAACACACTTATTTGATCAAGATCATCCAAAATATGATATTTTTGCCAAGAACATTATTTTTCATAAAAATTCCGATTTCTACATAATTTGGATGATCCAGGCATCAAATTTTGTTTCTGTTTCATTTATTTGATTCAATTCATCATAATCTATCAAAATTTTATACATGCAATATCAAATCTTCACATTTTAAAGTCTTGGTTTCGGTTTCTCACAAAACCGAACCAAACACTATAAGAATTGAAATTAAAAGTGAATTTTACCTCAAATTCTTTGTAGTTTGTTGTTGATTGTTGCTATTTGTAACTCCCTTGACTTTAATTTCTCCAACTGATTGCAAATTTGTGATAATTCTTGATGTTTTGTGTATTTGGCCGAGAGTTTAGAGAGAAGTTAGAGAGAGAGTGTGTCAATTCTCTTAATCGTTAATAATGACCATTAAAATGGTTTATATATGTATTATAGTTATATTTGTAATTTAACCCACTAAACTTTTGTATTTTACATCTCTTTATTATAATTATCTTTTAACAATTAAAAATCATAAATATAATTTACTTAATATTTTCATATTCAATGAAATTAGACAAAATAATTAATGTAATAAAATTACATTATCTTCTCAAAGTACACAGATTATAACTGGATCAAAAGTTGAGTTGTTACACTACTTATTTTTCCAATAAGTGTTGTTCTCAAAAGACTAAGAAGTATTATAAAAAACAAATACTGACTAGACAGACTTTCAGAAAGTAACATTTTCATAGTCTTGTTCGTTTTAATTCTCAATTCTGTATCAAATAAGATATCAATTTAACTAAAACAAAAAGAAACTTAATTTCTTATTTCAATTTTGAAGATAATAAAGTTTTGATGAAATGGGTACATAAACCCAAAATGAAATGGGTACCCATATCTATAATGCAGTCGGTACCTAAATCACCTAATACGCCAAGATCCAAAAATAATGGATACCAAAAGGCACTTGATTTTTTACAGGTGAAATGGTTTCTGCTCATATTAGAGTTTGACCTGTAATTCATGAAAATGGCTTCTGTGCATATTAGTATAATAACCCGGGAATCCACAACAATATTTATTGTCCTGATTTTCTTTATCAGTTCAACACTGAGCTTACGATGACACACAAGTAGTTTGAAATTTTATGTCTTTTAAAACAACCATTCCTTATTCGAGATTTGTAACTCTATGATAAGGAGTCCAATACATAGGAGAATTTTGATTTCTTTTTAATTCTAGAAACAACTTTCACAAAAACCCGTTTTGGATCAAAAAGTGATTTTTGAAAAAAACTTTTAGGTTCCTTCAAGTCGAAGTAACATTTCAAAAACCCGTTTCTTTCGATTTCAGAAAAATGTGAAGCCCAAAAATTCTGAGGGAAACACATAATGATGAACAAAATGAAGTTTTACACTTACTTTGATTCATGAAAATGCTTTAAACTTCAAAAATAACTTGGTTTAAGATGAAACAATTGAGGCTTGAGAGGGTTTAGAGTTTAAAAGATGAAGATGAATAGTTGATGATGAAGATAAGGAGTAGGTTTCGAAAAACCGGTTCCCCCAACTCGTGAAACGGAACCCGACCCGAATAAAAAAATATCACAGAAAGGAAAAGAAAAAAAATCTTTCTGGGTTTTTATTTTATTAAAAAAAACAAAACATACTAAATAATGAAACAGAATGCTTAAATAAAACAACTAAAAAAATTAACACACTAAAAATTTAAAACACACTTAATTAACCGTTTCTCCCCCTCCGAGTGTGGGTAGTTGAAATAATGAAAACACTTGGAAACAAAACAACCACATTATGAATCGGAAAACTTATAGTGAAGTGTCTCGAAAGCGAGTAAGAGAAAAATTTTCCACATAGACTACGAGATATTGTTACATTTAAGAAAATGAAATCTGACTTAAACGAAATCAGATAAACATTGCAGACACACTGTAGTATAAATTAATAGGGTACAACTTATATACAAAGAGAAATTCAACAAACTGGACTGGTGATTGTCAAGATCAAAATCACTACCTAAGATTAACTGATTTGAATCAATCAGAGTATAAAACCAATAACATTGTATTGAATCAAAGTCCAATTAAGTAGTTTGCGGAATAACACTTAACTGTTTTAAGAAAAGCTTTCAAAACAAATAACACATAAGTATAATCAATAATAAAAAATGTTTTGTATTGCCAAACTCAATGATTACAATCACCTCTAATCTGTTTGATTAGACGAAGAACACAGATTGTTCTTCGGGTTTTACAACCTTAGAGGCTTATGAAAACTTAATCAGAAAAGCAATTACAACTGAAATAAACTTGTACGTATAGACTTACAATAGAAAAACCTATTCTATGTATATATAATGCCTTCTGCTTTGTTTCCTTGAGAAACTCTGATTTCTCTGGTAGTAGATATGCTTGAATCTTCGAATATATTTCTTTTCCTGAATTTCAGCACTTTCTGGTTTATTGAGCTGTTGAGCAGCTTGAAGACTATCTGTTGAGCAGCTTGAACTTGAACACTGGCAGCTTGAACATTTGAACTAGCAGCTCGAACTTTCTCAACTAACAGCTTGAACTTTGTAATTAAACAGAAAATCTACTAACAGTTTGAGAAATCTATCTAACAGCTTGACATACTTAGAATATATCCGAACAATCTCCCCCTAACTTAAATTCTTTACACAAGACTTTAAGTTTCTATACAAATAAGGAAATAAAACAAAGTAAAACTGTTATCTACAAACTAAGGCATCCAAAAACTTACAGTTGTGAAAGTTTCTGCTTAATTGCTTTCAAAAATTCTCTTTTCATCTCTTCTTTATCACAGTATATCTTCACTGAGCTCAGTTGCACTAACCATGCCCTTGGAAGATCAAAGAATTCAAAATTGAAGAACATGCTGGATCCATTTGCAAATTTGAGTCTATATGTCTTTGATGTCATATACAGATCAACATGTGCAATCTTCATATCCTTGGCATCTTCTATATCTTTTCTGATAGATTCTGGTTCAAAAATGCTTTTCAAATCCTTTATACTCTGCTTTACCCAAAGTAGTGAAGACCTAGACTGAATCACAGTTCCAATATGGTGCATTCGAGTCAGTTCATCTCTGGTCATCCCATGTACTAGGTGCACTATACTCTTGTATTTTTCCTCAGGACCAGCTTCTCTTCTGACTACAAAATGATATTTTAAATCAATGTCATCCATTGACTTAGCATACCAGTATTTAATAGGTGGCTTGGAGAAGTAATGCTGATCGAGGGTCTTTTTCAATTTCCATCACTTTTTGAAGCTGATGCTCAAACAACACCCTTTTCACCTGATCAAGCTTTGCTTGTTGAATGGCTTCTGATTGAGGATAATTAGCAATAGCTTGAACAGGAGGAGAAGGATCACTAACACCAGCTTAATGATCACTTACACCAGGTTGAACTTGTTCTTGTTGGCTTTGGACTTGATGGGAGACTTTGGCTGTCTTTCGTTTTTCCATCTCTTTGTCATTTATTTCTTGCAGCTTTTCTGTTTCCCATCAGTGAGCCATTTTCTTTGGAATTCCAACTGATGAAGAGAAATTGATCAAAAATTTTCTTTGCTCTGCCTTTGAATGCCCTGTTGGCATTTTCCTTTTCTTCTGATTATGCTTGACCACAAACCCTCTTAGGTAATCACCTAAGGTTTCATCATCTTTCATTGGAGCATGGGTTTGTTGGTCCAAGAGATCATCTTGTTCCTCTGCTAATTTTCTGGCAAATTCAGCATCATGAGCAACCTGGGCTTCTTTAGATGAAAATTTAAGCTTTGGAGATTCTATGAGTATGCCCTTGCCCTTATCTTTGGTTGCAGATGTTGTAGCTTGGACTGTACTAACTGGAGCCTGATTCCCTTCTCTGATAACAACAGTTGTTATCATTGGAGCAGCTTGAGTTTCTAGGCTAACAACTTGAGTAGCTGTTGGGACTGTTAGCCTAGAATCTGGGATTGTTGGAGCAGGATCTGAAGCTGTTTGGACTGAACTTGGCATCTCCTGATTCTCCCCCTTTTTGGATGCATTGGTTTGGTCAGGAGGACCTACAACCTTTGCCATTAGGGTTCGAATCATCTTCTCAAGTTGAATGATCTTATTTCCACAGAGGGTGAACCCCTGATGAAAATAATCCATTCTCTGATGTTGAGCTGCAACTGTTTGTTGAAGTGCTAGAATTTGTGCCCCCTGTGTAGCAATAAGGGACTGGTAATGTTCCAATACTGCTACAACAGGATTCAGCTGAGGATCCGTTAAAATCATGAGTTGCACACTAGCCTCAAGATCAGCAAATGAGAGTGGTACTTGTGATCTATCACTGGCAGGAATTCCAGAAGTAGAAACATCTGGGCCCCTCTATTCTTGGTAGTGGGGACTTCCAGAAGGTGCTTGCACACCCTCTGTTGCCATGGGTGTGGTCTTATTGATGTTGACACTGTCCTGTGCCTCTTGTGCAGAGACATCAGTAGTGTCAGCCACAGAACCCATATGGACATCCTCTGTTGGGATGGCCACCTCCAAATTGAGGATGGGAGTGTCCTCAATGAGTGCCCCTTGGATATTCTGTGCAGAAGTGTCCTCCTGCACAGGGATATATGGCTCTGGTATTAGGGCTGAGGAGGAAGGAGCTCCTGAAACCCTTCGTCTTTTATATAGTATTAGTGGGGATATGGGTTTGATGGAAGGAGCAGATGGAGTATTTGTATCATGAGGAGTGGGTTGGGGTCCTGGGGGTGAAGCAGTGATTGAAGGCTGAACCTGCTCAGGACCATCTCCTCTGTTTATTGGATTGATGCCCAACATTGTAGAGGGTAATGGGACATCTATACTAAAAAAGTTGGCACTAGGTTATAAAAGTATTTTTATTGATGGTAAGGAGTGCCTATGGGAAACATGTATCCTTTTATGTACATTGAAATTATTGCAAGTTCTTGCAATTGTTTCAGCCAAAAATCGAGGATACATAAAAAATTTCCCATTCTTTAGGGCATGATGCCTTAACATACCCTGAAAAATCATATTTGAAAAATTGAATTGTTGGCCCGTTGATAAACACACTAAGGCAGTGGCTATATTTGAAGAAAATTCTGACCAACCAGTTCTTTTTGGGCTTATGCACTGTTGTATAATATGTACAAGGTATTTCCACTTAGGGGCAAAGTGAGCTTTAAAGAAAGTGAAAGAATCAGTAGGGCCCCTATACCCTATAGCAAAAAAGCCTTCATGTAAGGCAGTAAGAGATAGATCTGTTATACCTGCGGCATCTTGCAGATGCAAGTGTTGGCGGATGAGTTCCTCAGTGATGGTGACAGTGGTTCCATCGATTTTGGATGTCAAAGAAGTGACTCCGTTGATGGTTTTGACAGAGGCATATTTTCAAAACTGTTCTATATGTGATATGTAGATGGTGGGATTGATAGTGAGGGCATGATGGATATGGGAACTTCGAAGGAAGTCCATCATGTCGTGGAATGGTTAAAGGTCAGTGTGTTTGAGAGAATAGGGAAGACAGTTGTGTTCTTTGACAAACTCCATTAACAATCAAACGGTGATTTAGGGTTTCAGAAAAGTGTGTGTGAATCGCTCAGAGAGAAAAGGAAGTGCGTGGAAGATATTTTTGCAACTGGTAGTTTCAATTGAACGAAACTGGAACTTTAAAGGTTTGGGGTTTTCGAAAATATCTAATCCCGTGCACACACTTATAAGAATTTACCAAATTACCCTGCACACTTTGACAGATCAAGTGAAACAATTAACAGTCCGAGTGAAATGAACTAGCAGCTTGAGAAAAGACTCAAGCTGTTAGTTGAAAAGTAAGCATATTCTAATGAAACAGTGTCTCCCCTTAATCAAGCATATGAAATAGATATATTCTTCATAAAATAAGAGAGAATGATGAAAAACAAATTAATCCATATTAACCATGCCAATATTTGATACTAGGAAGGTGAATCTTCCTACATCAAATGGTTTTGTAAATAGATCAGCTAACTGATCATCAGTATGAATTTTGGTAACTTGGATTAATTTCTTCTCATTACAATCTCTTATAAAATGAAATCTGATGTCTATATGCTTGGTCTTGGGAAATTTCACTGGATTTTGTACAATGCTTATTGCACTTGAGTTGTCAATGTAAATAGTAGTGGATAAGAAGTTCATACCATAGTCTCTCAGTTGATTCTGAATCCACGTCACTTGGGAACAGCAGCTTGCAGCTGCTACATATTCTGCTTCAGTAGAGGAGGTGGAGACAGTTGTTTGCTTTTTGAACTGCCAAGAGACCAGTCTTGCTCCTAGATATTGACATCCACCAGTTGTGGATTTTCTGTCAATGTTGCATCCTCCATAATCACTGTCAGAATAGGCTGTTAGTTCAAGAGGAGAGTCTTTAGGATACTAGAGGCCCAAATGTGGTTGGCCTATGAGATATCTAAAGATTCTCTTAACAGCAAATAGGTGTGAGTCCTTTGGAGCACATTGAAACCTGGCACAAACACAAACAGCAGACATTATATCAGGTCTAGAAGATGTGAGGTACATAAGTGAACCTATCAAGGATCTGTATAAGTGAATGTCCACATCTACTCCATCTTTGTCTGCATCAAGCTGCTTGTGAGTGTCCATTGGAGTACTAGCAACTTTGGTATCTTTGTAACCAAACTTTTCCAGAATGTCCTTAACATACTTTGATTGACTTATAAAAAGTCCTCTGGGCTTCTTCTTGACCTGCAATCCTACAAAGAAGGTGAGTCCTCCCATTGAACTCATTTGAAACTTTTTGTGCATCAATGCCTCAAACTCTTTGCAGAGACTGTCATTAGTAGACCCAAAGATGATATCATCAACATAGATCTGAACAAGCAGAATCTCAACTTTGATGGACTTTGTGAATAATGTTTTGTCCACAGTACCTCTTTTGAATCCATTCTGTAGAAGGCATGATGACAGAGTGTCATACCATGCTCTTGGGGCTTGATGGATGTCTAATTTGTAGACTCTGTCTGGATACTTGTAGTCCTCAAATCCAGGAGGTTGACACACATAGACCTCTTCTACGATTGTACCATACAGGAAAGCAGACTTCACATCCATTTGATATACTTTAAACCTTTTGAAGCTTGCATACGCTAGGAACAGTCTGATGGCTTCTATTCTTGCCACTGGGGCAAAGACATCATCATAATCTATTCCTTCTTCTTGAGTGTATCCTTGTGCTACCAGTCTTTCTTTGTTCTTGATTACTATCCCTCTCTCATCCTTTTTTGTTTCTGAACACCCATATTGTACCAATTGCTCTTTTTCCTTTAGGAAGATAAACTAGAGTCCAGACATTCTGAATCTTGAATTGCAGTAGTTCTTCCTGCATTGCCTCAATCCAAGATGGATCTTTCAAAGCCTCAGATGCCTTCTTAGGTTCTAACTGTGACATGAAACATGCATGTTCAAAGGCAGCTAGACTGAATTCAGGAACTGCTGATTCAGCATCAGTAGACTCCTTGTGAACCATTGTCCTTGTCTGTACACGAGTGCGTGGATCACCCATTATCTGGTTGAGAGGGTGATACTTGTGAACTTTGAGAGTTGCCTCTCTGTTTTTCTGAAATGAGGTTCCTAGATTTGTGTCATCTCCTTCAAGATCACTTGATGGTTCAGCTTCAGGAACAGCTTGAGCAGAAGATGAGACTGTTTCCCTATGAGATGGAGCTGTTACTTCATGACTTGGGATTGGCACTTCATAATTTGGATTTGAATCCTGTTGGGAATCCAGTACCCCTGGTGGGTCACAAGATAGAAGTGGTAGAACAGTATACTCATCCCATTGACCAGAATCTTCAACAGCCTGAAACTTTGTGCCAACAGGTTGAACATTTGTGCTACCAGCATGAGAATTTGTGTTGACAACTTCAACCTTGTTTTCAACAGTTTCTGCAGTATATTCAACAAAACTCAGAGAATTAGTTAGTGAATCTAAATCAAACAACCAATCAGGACCAGTGCCTTTGACATTGGCAGTGTTTTCATTAAATTCAACATTGGCACTTTCTTCAATGGTTTAGACACACTGTTATATACCCTATAGGCTTTGCATTGAGTAGAGTATCCTACAAATAAACCTTCTTCAGGCTTACTTTCAAACTTTCCTAAGTGAGTCTTAGTGTGAAGAATAGTGCATGAACAGCCAAAAGACTTTAGAAAGGCTATTAAGGGGACTCTATGATGGAATAACTCATATGGAGTTTTCCCTTGTGATTGAACAACCTGAACCCTATTTAGAACATAACAAGCTGTATTGACTGCCTCTGCCCAAAAGGTCATTGGTAGTTTGGAATCAGCTAGCACGGTTCTAGCAGCCTCAATTAAAGTTCTGTTCTTTCTTTCAGCTACACCATTTTGTTGTGGTGTTGTTGGTGCACTATATTGCCTTGCAATACCATTAGACTCACAGAAACTGTTTAGGATATGATTTTTAAACTCAGTTCCATTGTCTGACCTAATCACCTTAACTTTTAAGTTGGATTGGTTTTCTATCTTAAGAATAAATGATTTAACTAGCTCAGCAATTTCATCTTTAGTCCTAAGAAAGTATACCCATGTAAATCTGGTGAAATCATCAACAATGACTAAACAGTAGGCTCTTTTATTCAACCTCAAAACAGATGTTGGACCAAAGAGGTCCATAAGAATAAGATGAAGAGCAGAAGAGATTGAATTTACTTCTTTGGCCTTATGAGAAGTTTTGTGTTGCTTGCCTTTAAGGCATGCTACACAATGATCATCACAGATGAACTCCTTTTGTGGTAAACCTCTTACCAAATTCTTTTTTACTAAAACATTCATGGATTTGAAGTTCATGTGACACATCCTTCTGTGCCAAAGAGCAGACTCATTGGATGATGCTTTGGACATCAAACAACTTAAAGTACTTGATTTGGATAAAAGATCTGTGTCCAAACAGTAGACGTTGTCCTTTCTTGGTGTTCTAACTAAAACAAGATTTTTAGTTATTTTAAAATCTTTTGAAAGAACAATGCACTCAGAATCTGTGAAGACAACAATATTTTGTTTATCACAGATTTGAGACACACTTAATAAATTGTACTTCAGCTGTTCAACATACAAAACATCATTGAAAAGCATATTGCCTGCTTTGACAGTACCTTTACCTATGACCTTACCTCCCTTGGAATTTCCTCCAAATGCAACAAACCCTCCTTCAAAGCCTTTGAAATTTGACAAGCATTCAGAATTGCCTGTCATGTGCCTAGAGCATCCACTGTCCAAATGCCATTATGTTGTGACCTGTGGGTGCCCTGCACAAATAAAAGCTTAGTTAGTAGTGGAGTAAACCCAAACCAAGTTGGTTTTGGGTTGTCCTTTTGCATTGACATAACTAAACACTGTTTGTGACTTCTTATACTTAGTGAGATCCACTAGTGGATTCTGTGAAGAATATTTAGTTATGACATGAGGTATCCAGGTGTTCTTTCCAACCTTTGTATTAACAGCCTCAGATGATCCATTACTAGTTCCAGTTTTAAGCTTAGCAGTTTGAACTGGGTTTTTAGTGCTAACAGCTTCAGAATTTGCACTACCAGTGTCAACTTTAGGCTTTGCAGTTTCAACATTTGTATCAACAGTTTGATCTGAGTTTTTGCCTTTAACACACCATATATGTTTAAAATTTGATTTGGGTTTTGTCAAAAATTGTTTTTGGTGTGAGGACTGTTTTTTATTGACTTTCAAGAATCTGTGATCAACTGTTTTCTTTGGAACTGGTGCAACAGGTGGTTTGGCCTTAAGATTTTTTGTGTTTTGAAAAAATGCATGTTTCTTAACCACAGTCTGTTTTGCAACAGATGGTTTGTACAAGCAATGCCTGGCCAAATGGTTTTTCCTGCCATAATGGAAACATCTTTTGACAGTTTTGATTGGAGAACCAGTTTTATTGGACCATAACTGGTTCTTGTTCCTTTGATTTCCCCTTACCTGCTATTGTGTGGGAAACTTTTGGACACCATGCTTTTGGCATGTGCAGATTTGAACAGTCTTACCCCTTTTATTACCTTTTGAGGAAGATGCAGTGTTACAGTTAGAATGTACAGAGACATGTGGAGCAGCATGGCATACACTCATCTTCTCTTTTCCTTTCTTACTGGGGTTCGAGGTTTCTATAGGTGTACTCATTGTTTTGTGTTCTCTCTCAACTTCTTTGGAATCACAGTCTGCATTTGAAATCAGTTCTTCTTAGATTCAGGACTGTTTTCAAGGATAAGATCTACAGTAGTCATTGATTCATCTAATGGTTCATTAACAAGCCTATCAGCAACTTCACTCATGGGATGAATGTATTTGTTGTTGTATGGGGGTTGAGTGGCTCTGTATCTTATACCTTCATTGGGATTGAGCTGAGATCTTACCCTATCTTTAAATTGAACTTCCATTAGGTGTTCCATCTTTTGATTTGCCAATTTGAAGTTTCCTAAATCTATATTGACAGATTCTATTTTCTTGTTAGCTTCTAACACCTTCTGTTAAGCCTCATCAAATTTCTTATTTAGAGACTCTATTTTCTTATTCAGTTCCTTTTTCTCCCACTCATGATATGTTCTATCATGTCCCATTTGAATCTCATTATCTTTATAGTCATTGATCTGTTTTTCAAGATCTTCTATGGCCTGCATGTACTCATATCTTCTTTCTTCCATCTTAGCTAGAGTTTTGCACATGCTCTCATTATGATCTCTATACTTTTTAACCATATTTTTGCATGTCTGAGAGCAGAGTTTAGCATTTACCTCAGATGGTAGTTCAGTGGAAGTGACATTAGATGTTTCTGCCATGAGAGCTTGATTTTGAAACTCTTCCTCTGTCTGATCACTCCAGTCAAACACATTGTCTTCATGACAAACAAGTGTTTGTGATGATCAAGCTTGATTAGTTTGCTGGGGTCTTGGTGGCTGTTGACCTTGGGATCTGCATTCTCTGGCAAAGTGGCCAAGCTTGTGACATTTAAAGCATTCAACTTTGGATTTATCAAATGCTGGTTTGCCTTCTGGTCTGGCTTGAAAGTTGGATCTGCAGTTCTTTTCAGAAACCTTTTAGCCCTCATAGTCAACATTGGATGCTGCCATTTCAAGTCCATCTCTTCTAGATCATCTGGATGAATTTATTCTAAATCTTCAGCATTTAAAGCAAACAGTCCATCATTGGCAACAAAAGCTTCATAATGAACTTCAGTAGAATTACCATCAGCACCTGAAAAGGAATCACAACAGTTAGATTTATCAGTTAATGTTGATGACAGCAGAGCAGTGTTATAATTATAAGAAAAAGATTTCTTTTTATTTTCAATCTCAGTTTCAATCACTCTAAGACTGTTGTAAAGGTCATCCAACTCTATTTCATCAAGAGTACCTTTTGTTCTCCATTGGGCAGCATAGACTGTCCACTCTTCAAAAAGAGATCTAAGGAGTTTTCTATTTACTTCATCTTGATCCAAGATGACTTTGGCACTCTCCAATTCACCTATCAGTTTATTAAACCTGTCAAAGATTTGAGTAAGGTTTTCATTCTTGCCACCAGAAAAGTTTTCATACTGCTGTTTCAGAAGATTTTTTGATTTCTTTTGGTGCTAGCATTGCCAGCAAATCTTTTCTCTAAAGCAATCCAAAGAGAATGAGCGGTATAAAACTTTTCAACCTGATGTTGATAAGCATTTGGAATGGCTATCTATAAAAGTGTAAGAGCTTTCACTTCATTCGTTCAAGCCTTTCTTTCAAGTTTAGTTTTTGGAGGTGCTTTTATGGGTTTGCCATCAGCATCAAGTTCAGGATCAACTACAGTAGGAAATTCAACAGCTTCCCATATGGCATAATCAATAAATTGAATGTGCTGTTGAATCCTGAGTTTCCACATCTCGAACTCAGTGGGTTTGAGCATGGGCACTTTGAGTCCTTGCCCAGATCCACTACTGCTATTATCAAATTCCTTTGCAGAAAATTAAAATTTTTTAAAAGAAAGCTTCTGACTTTGAAAACAAAGAAAGACCTGTGGCTCTGATACCACTTGTCAAGATCAAAATCACTACCTAAGATTAACTGGTTTGAATTAATCAGAGTATAAAACCAATAACCTTGTATTGAATCAAAGTCCAATTAAGTAGTTTGTGGAATAACACTTAACTGTTTTAAGAAAAGCTTTCAAAACAAATAACACATAAGTATAATCAATAATCAAAAATGTTTTGTCTTGCCAAACTCAATGAGTAGAATCACCTCTAATCTGTTTGATTAGACGAAGAACACAGATTGTTCTTAGGGTTTTACAACCTTAGAGGCTTATGAAAACTTAATCAGAAAAGCAGTTTGTAAGGGCTTGACTCTACGGATCTATCTCGGCGCGACACCGTCCAACGAGTGCGGAATCCTCGTTAGCCGCTTGACGATAAGATCACACACATGGAAACACGGAGACTACCACGGTGTCAGACGAACGACTACGAACGCCCCTACACGATGATTCTCTCCGAAACAACTCTCTGGAAACTTGCAAGTTCGAGATCGCCTTTGCTAATCGCTCTGATAAAACGTCTGCAAAATTCTAATAATTAATTGAATTAACCCTTAATTATACTGACAGATTCGAGTTTGTCTTAGGACAAATTCGAATCAGGCCCAAGGCCCATTCGAATTTGTCCTCATTGACAAATTCGAATTTACCTATAAATTCAAACTTCACATATTAAACTTATATTTGAACTTATGTTTTAACTTATGTTTGAATTTATCTTTGAACTTTATGTTTGAACTTCTTGTAATACATTACATCAAGTTCAAACTGTTGGGTTTCCTATACCTTTGCTAGGTTAAATTAAAACTTTGCGGAAAATTAAATGACCTAACTATGTAAGAATATAAAACCTTAAGGATCTAACCAAACAAGCTAAGCAACTAATTATTAAAATAAAGAGATGATAAAGAGAAACTAACCTTGAGAAAATTCGCAATTTTCTCCACGAAGAAAGATTTCACGAACAGCCTCTGAATCGAGCAACAAGCGTCTAAAGCAAGATCGCCTCTAGTTGTTCACACCCAATGAACAAAAGAAAATATAATTATAACTTTTCTAAGCTCAAATCTCAGAGTCCCAAAAACTGGTATCCCTTGTGATCGTTAGAGAACTTAGAATTGAATGAGCGAGTAATGAAGCAGGCAGGGGCTGCCTATTTATAGGTTTTAGAAACCTACAAATTTTTGATCCCAAATCCATGTGGGATGGATTGGGGGCCGGCCCCCCTATTAGGGTTTAGGGGGGTGCCCTGTTGACTATCAACTAATTGCAGTTTAGCCCCTGTACTTCCTCAATTAATTCTATTAGCTTCCGGTTAATTTATTAACTATTAATAAATTAACAAACAAACCCATTAATCAAATATAATCAATTATTTAGTTTCTAATTAATTTATTAAACATAATAAATTAACAAACTAATTAACATTATATATTTAAGTTAATCATATTCTCTTTACAATTAATTGCATGCACCCAAAAAGGATCCAGCCTGATAACAATATGTTTACAAATAATTGTGACTTGGACACTAATTCCAACAGTCTCCCACTTGGACAAGTTGGCAACTATTTGTCTAAACACATTCTATTACCAGCCTTCCTAGCTACTCGATACAGCTGCCGAACTCTGAATCATATCAGAGCTAATCCTTTAGATAAGGGATCAACTATTCCTTCGTTCTCTGATATCGTATAAAACTAAGACATGGATTATAATCAATCTTTGGTTTCTAAATTATGTTTCTGATTTCCGATTAATATGACTATATGAGACTTATTAATTGAACACTTCAATTTTGTCTCGGTCGGGCCCGACACTCTAGAGTCAACGTTTAATCATCAGAGGGCCCATAGATATCGCTTTTCCATATAGGCAAAAGGAACGAATAAACTTCGCATACACAGCGCTAGCTAACTAATAACATCGTAACTAGATACATCCGTTATAACTGGCAGTTACGCACAGCGTTTGAATGCACTAAGGTATGACGGACTAGAAAACCGCAACTTCAATGTATCTCCGTCCGAAGAATAGAGGATATTATCACCTTGTAAATACTTATGATTTGATCCATGAAATATCTTTCCAAGTGCGAGTGCCCTATACTTAAATCTCCATTAAGTACCCATGAATGTTGCAGCAATCTCTATGCTATGTCAAACTCTTGACAGTCTACTAACATTCCATGACAGTCTTTATTCAATACTAACTCCCGGTAGTACGAACGACTAGGTATTTGACTAAAATTAATTACTCTGGGAGTTGGTTCTAAACATGCAAAAGGAAACACAACGATAAATTAATAGAAGTTGGCAGCACTTTGCAAATAAATAAATCCCCATTATTTAATCACCAAATCCATTACAGTTTCAAATCATTGTTACAATGTTTCAAATTCAAAACTAACTACTAAACTTTACATTATCTCGTAATCCTATGCTAACAGCATGACTACAGTGTTTCAGTTGAGAAAGTGGCTTTGTGAACGGATCAGCTGGATTCTCCTCTGATCGCACTCTTTTCACAATCACATGTCCTTCTTCAACCTTGCTACGAACAAAGTGGTACTTCCGATCAATATGCTTGGACTTTCCATGATCCTTGGGTTCTTTAGTCAACGAAACAGCACTTTCGTTGTCGCAGGATATTTCGATGGGGTCTTGAACCGTTGGGACAACTCCAATATCTCCAATGAAATTCTTCAACCAGATGGCTTCCTTTGAGGCTTCTGAGGCCGCAATATATTCTGACTCGCAGGTAGAGTCTGCCACGGTTTCCCGCTTCGAACTCTTCCACGTCACGGCTCCCCCGTTTAATAAGAACACCCAACCAGATTGTGACCGACAGTCATCTCTATCCGTTTGGAAACTCGCATTGCAATAACCGGTTACTTTGAGTTCATCCTGTCCACCGTAAACCAAGAACCTGTCTTTAGTATTTCTTAAATACTTAAGAATATTCTTGACCGCCGTCTAATGACCTTCACCAGGGTCTTGCTGATGTTGACTCACCATGCTTAAAGCAAATGAGACATCAGGCCTTGTACATGTCATGGCATACATTATAGATCCTATGGCCGAAGCTTATGGAACTCGACTCATTCTATCTCGTTCCTCCTATGTCTTCGGGCTCATGTCTTTACTAATCTTTATGCCATGAGCAAATGGAAGTTTCCCGTTCTTAGACTTCTCCATACTGAACCTTTTCAGTATTTTGTCCAAGTACGTATCCTGGCTTAGTCCTATTAGACGTCTCGTTCTATCTCTATAAATCTTTATACCCAGAATAAAAGCTGCATCTCCTAGATCCTTCATAGCGAAACATCTTCCCAACCAATCTTTTACACTCTGTAATGTTGGGATGTCGTTTCCTATAAGTAATATGTCATCGACATATAATACGAGGAAGACTACAGTGCTCCCACTGACCTTGACATACATGCAGGACTCATCTTCGCTTCTAGAAAATCCAAACCCTGTGATTTTCTCATGAAAGCAAAGATTCCAGCTTCGAGAAGCTTGCTTAAGTCCATAAATGGACTTCTGAAGCTTACACACTTTCTTAGGATACTTGGTGTCTACAAAACCTTCAGGTTGTGTCATAAACACATCCTCTGTCAATTTCCCGTTAAGGAAAGCGGTTTTGACATCCATCTGGCAGATTTCATAGTCATGAAACGCAGCTATGGCCAGCACTATCCTTATGGATTTAATCTTAGCTACCGGTGAAAAGGTTTCCTCATAGTCAATCCCGTAGGTTTTAGTATAGCCCTTTGCCACCAGCCTAGCTTTGTAAGTGTGTACTTTCCCTTTCATATCCGTTTTCTTCTTGAATATCCACTTACAACCCACCGTCTTCAGACCGGGTGTGGGATCAACCATGTTCCAAACTTCGTTGCCATACATGGATTCAATCTCGCTATCCATAGCTTCCTTCCATTTTGCTGCCTCAGGGCCTGCCATCGCTTCCCGGTAGTTAGCTGGTTCATCTAAGTCGACTAGTGTACTATCACTAATCATATCATCCTGTTCAATATGGAAGCCATAGTAGAACTCAGGAGGATTGCTAACTCTACCAGATCTGCGCAAAGGTAAGGATATATCATTGGGTTCAACAGGCATCTCAGCCTCATGTTGATGGTCAGTGTTTGCAGTTGGTTCTTCATCGGTAGTATATTGAATCTCATCAAGATCGATCTTACTCCCACTGTCCTCTTTAGATATTATCTCCTTCTCGAGGAACACTCCTCTTCGAGATACAAACACTACGTTTTCACGTGGTTTGTAAAATAGATATCCAAATGACTCTTGTGGGTAACCGACGAATAGACACTTTTCAGATCTTTGACTGAGTTTGTCAGAGGTCTCTCGTCCAACGAAGACTTCACAACCCCAGATCTTGATGTGACCAAGGGAAGGACACTTTCCCTTCCACATCTCGTAAGGTGTCTTTGAAACTTTCTTGGTGGGTACTAGATTTAGAATATGTGCCGCAGTTTCTAATGCACAACCCCAGAAACTTACTGGAAGTGTTGCTCGACTCATCATAGATCGGACCATGTCTAACAAGGTCCTGTTTCTCCTCTCCGCAACTCCGTTGAGTTGTGGTGTTCTAGGAGGAGTTAACTGGGAAACTATTCCACAGCTTCTAAGATGATCGAGAAACTCGATACTAAGGTACTCTCCTCCCCTGTCGGAGCGGAGAACCTTTATCTTTCTACCCAGTTGATTCTCTACTTCACTTTGATATCTTTTGAATGTCTCAAAAGTGTCGGACTTATGTTTAATTAAATAAACATATCCAAATCTACTATAGTCATCTGTAAAGGTGACATAGTACCGATTTTCCCCTTTTGTAGCACATCGGAATGGCCCACATACATCTGTGTGGACCAAATCCAATAGTCCTTCACCTCTTTCACACGATCCTGTGAATGGTGATTTTGTCATCTTGCCCAGTAAACAGGAATCGCATACATCATCCGATTTTAGGTCGAATGATTCCAACACTCCATCCTTTTGGAGTTGGGCGATGCGTTTCTTGTTAATGTGCCCAAGGCGACAGTGCCACAATTTGGACTTATCAATTTCGTTAGAATCAATATTAAATAATAGGTTGTTATCACACTCAACAGTTTCATACATGCCATTATAAGGACAACCTTTGAATATAAAAACATCATTCAAATAAACCAAAATACTTCCATTATTATTATCAAAGCTGAATTTGTATCCATCCTTATACAAGGCAAACAAAGAAATGATGTTCCAATTCATATCGGGTGAATAACAGCAATTATTTAAGCTAATCTCTACTCCTGATCTAAGCACGAGCTGGAACCTTCCGACTTTCTTCACAGGCGGGATCTTTCGATTCCCCATGATTAGGTTCAGCTCTCGATGCTTCAAGCTTCTACTTTCCCTTAGTCCTTGCAATACAGAGCAAATGTGAGTACCACATCCTGTATCAAGAACCGATGAATTAGAGATAGAAGGGTTATGGAGTTTGATCATGAACATACCTGAGGTGCTGGCCTTTTCGACTTTGCCGTCTTTAAGGTCCTTCAGATATGATGGGCAGCTTCGCTTCCAGTGCCCCTTGCCATTGCAGTAAAAGCATACTGCTTCCTTCGGATCTTTAGTAGGCACAATACCGGACTCTGTTCTCCCTTGAGTCCCATTCTTGGACTTTCCTTTTGGGGTCTTCCAGGATGACTTCCGTTTCTTTGAGGCCTTACCGACAGTAAGCACAAGGGTCTCATCTTTCTTGATGCCCTGTTCAGCGGTTCGGAGCAGATTATGCAGTTCCATAATTGACGTGTAAGGTCTACCACTGACAGATCTATCTAGACGCGGACCCGTTAACGAGTGCGGAATCCTCGTTGACGGTCAGACGGACAACTCTCAACCAACGGAAACACGGAGACTATTAGACGCTGAACGAACGACACACGAACGATCCTACGTACTAATTCTCTCCGAAACGGGACTCACCTAGCTGATAAACTCGAGATCGCCTATTGCTTAATTCCTCACGAATTCTGCCAAAGGTCCTCTAATCATTCGAGTCTATCCCTAATTATAGGCCCTGATTCGAGTCTGTTGTGGGCCAACCTCGAATCTGGCCTAAGGCCTCATTCGAATCTGTCCATCTGACAGATTCGAATCTAACCTATTCGAATCTAAGGATACATTCGAATCTATCACAGATTCGAATGTCTTCCTTTACATATTCGAATCTAACCAATACACTTAAACACTTACGTGATGAAACTTATGTTTTAACTTATGCTTGACATACTCTTTGACTTTTATGTTTGAACTTCTTGTAATATGTTACATCAAGTTCAAACACACAATCAATAACAGACAAACACATATTAAACATATATATCAAAACACTTGTTAATATTCAGAATATTACTTAAATCATAACGCAGATCGATTAGACTGCTATCGTCACACAGGGTGTACCAACAGACTCCCCCTTGACGATAGCTTCTAATTATTTACATTAAATCAAATTTAAGTACTAGAGCTATAGACGCTACTACCTGCATATAACCCTGCATCTATACAAACTTTAACTACCTTTTGGAACTTCCTGGCTTCAGATCTCCATGGTTCAGTGAAGAATATAGGCTGATCGTGAAGCTTCTTCAGGTCGTCCTTAGATAGGTTTATCAAATGTAGTGGGTCGTATACCTTCAAAATTACCTGCTCGTCTTGATCCTCCATTATAGCTTCAGCAGTATCAATCTCCAGGTACCACCACTTCATGTTGCTCAAAACATTTTGTGGCATTGGCTTTATTGGCACTCTTTTCAAGCATTTGACTGGCTTGTAGATCATTCTAGCCCAAGGTCTTCCAGTATGAGGATCTATTCTTGATCCATCCTCGACCCTCTTGCCTGATCTCGGCTTAAGCCTCTCAAATTTGCCTGATCGCCCTTCTTTCCTTATGATTCTTTCAATAACGTTTGCGTAAGGATCATCTCCAATATTAATAAGCTCCTTCCAGGCTAACTCTTTAACTTCAATCTTGGGCAAAGAATTAAAAGCTTTCAGTGTCCGCCTCAAGTATTGAAGTCCATCTCTTCTTTTCAAAATGAACAGCTGCAGTTCTCTGTCAAAGAACCAGCTAATAATGCCTCCTGAGAAGTTCCCAGCACCTGGAACTCTCATCTTCTTCTTCATCTTCAAACTCTCTTTCTTTTCCTCTTTCTTGAACCAAAGATTGATCAAGTCAGTCCTAGATGGCTCCATCTCGGCCTCTTCAAGTTCATTATCCTCGACTGAGGCTACTTTGATATAGTCAATGTCAATCACATCATGATTTTGTCCTTCATATAGCTCCGTTACTGGTTGTGAATTGACAATAACTTCATTGACTTGATCGTCTTCATCCTCTATCACTTCGTCGTCAGATTTCCAGTCAACAACATCATCTGGAATAAATTCCCCTTCCTCCAACTCTTCCATTTCATCTTCAAAATCAAACTCCATCAGCTCTTCTTCAATATCTTTCAGCGCATCGATCATGTCGCTGTCTAAATTCCTTGAAGAACTAGCCTCTCCTCTTTCACCTTCTGCTTGACTTGGCTCCCCCTGAGATTGAGCAGCCTGAGCAGTAGAAAAATCTACTGGCTCATCCTGTCTTTGAGAGCTGGGATCATTGCCTTGATTATCATCTTCATCATCGTCCCTCCGCCTCTGTACTTCTTGATCACGACACGACGTCTCCCCCTGAGCCTGAAGGTTTTTCATTAACTGCTCAATGAGGGACCTCATTGCTCGGATCTCGGATGACTGATCAGTGACAAAGGATTTAAGCTCAGTGTTTTCATCTCTTACACCTTCAATAATCATTCTCAACTCAGCATTCTCCTTATCCAGATTAGCGTTATGCTCTTGGAGTTCACCAACTGCTTTAGTGAGAGTTATAATTTGAACGTGCTGAAAATCTACTCGACTCTTCAGCTGCAGAAATCTTTGATTTTCATTGTATGCTTCTGGCATAGATGGAATGGACTGAAGGGAGAAGGATTGAATGGTGGCGGAATGTAGGGTTCGTGTTGCTGAGGTGGCGGTGATGGTGAATCTGTGGTTGGTGCTTGGGTTTGGGCTTGAGAGGTTTCTGGTTGTGCTTCCGAGGTAGAAGACGACCCTTGCATAAATCTATGACGTTTTGCTCGTGGCCTCGTCACTAACGTAGCAATCTCTTCTTCTTCATAATCGGACTCCTCCAATTCCCTGGTCTCTCTCCTCCTCGAACCACCTTGATTGACAATCAATCTAGAACCATAAGTCTCAAACCAACTTCCAGTTTCGGTAGTCACCACCTCATGAACTTCATCTGATTCGGTTTCAGATTCCGAAGATGTCAATCCTGCCTCAGCCCCCTCTGGCTCATAGTCGTCAACATCACGAAATATATCATCATTATCTCCAGGCGGACTCAGCAGCTCATCCACCAATGCTGCTGCAACATCTTCATTTGCATGCGGACCCGAAGCCCATATTTCCTCCAATGTTTGGGCTATTTGCTCGGTTTCTGGATTGGCACTTGAAGGCCCTGCTTCCTGTACCTCTGGCTCTGGCTGACTCGTAGAAGGCCTAGACGCCTGAGACTGAGTTGTAATATCTCTTTGTCTTCGCCTTGGATCACGTGGACGAACACGAGTCTGATGCGGTTGCTGATGCTGTTGCTGTTGCTGTTGCTGTTGCTGTTGCTGTTGAACTTCTATTTCACATGCCCAGTTGGCATTATCAGGTGCCACAAAGTTCCTGTCTAAGATAGCTCCAAACAACGGACGAGCAGTAGGAACAGCCAATCTTCCTCGGTGTGAGGAACAATCAGCAAATATGCGTTTTTCCATTACATTTACGCTCAAAGAATCATTCGATTGTGGCAGACTTGGCAAAAAGTGACGAATCAACATCATCACGAACCTCGGATACAACAGGAACCTTTCTCTCTCAGGAGCCGTGATTTGATGAATAAATTCTGAGAAAATCAGCTGCGAGAAACTAAACTTCTTATTGTACACCATCGCGATCATTGCTGATTGGATTTTTGATACAATGTAATCAAATCCAGCTTTCTTCGGTGCAAAACAGACCATGAAGACATGGACCAAGAAACGCCATTGCCCAATCAGGCCACTCTTCATATATGACGACTTTGTTACATCTAGACTGTAACCTATTCGTTGAAAAGCCGCTTGCCTAATATTTAGTGGAAAATCAATAGGCCCAGACTCCTCTTCCTCAGATCCTAGCTGCAACACTTGACGCAGCATATCGGCAGAGAATACCAACGGTTGCCCTGCGATCCTTGTTCTCAGCACTGTCGGGGTGACAGAGCAATCAACTTATAAGTGATCATAGAACTGCCGCACATATGAGATTACAATCGGAATGTTCTGAAACAAAGCGTAGCTAATTCTGGATTCAGCTAAGAAGTCCAACACTTCACGAAAACCCTGCGCCTCAGGGATATGATTATCTGGATTAAGAACCATATTGTGCTTAGGGACGAAAGCACGAAGCGCCATATCTGCACAATACATAAATTTGTTAGATTATTATTAAAAATCAATAAACTTGTTTAAATTCAAATTTGTTTTATCTTGTATTTGATTAAATACAAAATCTAACACAATTAAATTTCCACAAGTTTAATAAAATTTAAATTCAACAAAATAAATGAAGTACAGATTCGAAGTGCCCATATTCGAATGTAATGGACAGATTCGAATATACCCTATTCGAGTCTGATGGACAGATTCGAATATCTGGTCATCTCGAATCTATTGATAGATTCGAGAAACCCATGATCAGATTCGAATCCATTATCAGATTCGAAAGGCCGACACCCCTTTTTCAACAAAAATCCAAGATTTTAACCATTTTGAACGTAGCAAATCACATACATTAGTTCAACTAGGTTCTAATCATAGATTTATGCTTTTAATTTGATCTTTTATTAGTCCAAACTTGGTAATTTTGCAAAAACCCTATTTTGACCTATAAAACATCAAAATGTGATGTTTAATCCCTAATTTGTGTATTAAACCACCAAAATCTTGTACAATCATGTTGCTTATACCTAGATTTGAAGTTAGAATCGAACACAAAAGCTTTAGAATCGACGAAAAGTCGTTTAGTGGAAATACGATAGACTCGAGATTAGATTCGAGATCACCAGAACAGATTCGAGAGATCAGATTCGAGAACAGTGAGAAGTAAATGCTTTCACTGTGGACCTTTATATACTAACTACCTTCGAGTCTATGTAATTTCGAGTCTACTGACAGATTCGAAGTATCTCACATTCGAGTCTGTATTAGATTCGAAATTTCCAACACTTAGAAAAATTTCGGAAACTTTTGAAATAACTTCAACTTTTCCAACTATTTTCTACGGTATTGTGTAACCAGATAATCTATGCCAAATCTTTTACCCTAAGCTCAGATATTTCACGCATTGTATATTTTATTCAACTTTGAATGCACCCTCAGTAATTTTTGACCTTTTACCTAAGTAAAAATTAAACTAAACTAAAGTAAAATAAAATAAGCTAAGGTAAAAATAAAATAAAATAAAATAAAATTTTGACTAAAAAATTTAATCTAGACTTAAGTTATAAAAATAAATTTACAAGCTAAGATAAATACCAAACAACATATTTTTGGTGAGTATAGTCTAAGAAAGGTTCAATCAGATAGCGATGTCCGATACTTACTTTCAGTACTTAAACTTTCACACTTAGGAATTTGTTGAATTCCTTTGATTGTTTGTTGTGACATACCCACTTAGCCGATTGTTGGTATTTTACCCTGTTAAACACTCTACATTTCGGAATATCCCTTGGCCTTTTTATTTATCAGGAAATTATCTTACGTGGCTCAGAC